>PVKN010015463.1:0-18617 GCA_004027915.1 Capromys pilorides | reverse complement strand
AAATACAAATGGCCAATACGAAAAAGAGATGCTTTGAGTTCAATCCCTGGTACTGAAAAAAACCAAAACAAAACATGTTTAATGGCCTGGGAATTAAAGAAATGTAAACTAAAATAACATTGAGGTTCTATCTTACTCCAGAAAGAATGGCTATTATCAAGAAATCAGAGAACACTAAAGGCTGGTAAGGAGGCTGGGCTTTGGAAGCTGGGGGAGGCCCTTTCTATTGTTGGTGAGAATGCAAGCTAGTACAGTCATTATGGAAATCAGCATGAAGGTGCCTCAAAAACTAAAACAAGAAATTCCATTTGCCCCAGCTTTTCCCCTCCTACTTATCTTCCCCAAAGAATTGAAGACATCATATTACAGTGACACATACACACCCACGTTCATAGCAACACAATTCACAATAGCCAAATCTTGGAAGCAGCCTATATGCCCATCTGCAGCTCAGTGGATAAAGAAAATGTGGGGCCAGGGAGATAGCTCAGTGGCATAAGCACCTACCTGGCAAGCACTAAGTCCCTCCCCCATCACTAGGTTGCATCTGGATCCTTCAGCTGTGTGCAAAGAAAGTTAGAGAGGGCAGGGAAGGAGCATGTGGAGGCTGCTATGTGTGTATGGCCAGATCTGCTCCTAGGGCTGTGTTTGAAATCCACGGCCTCCTACTTGCAAAGTGCATGCTTTACCCCTGAGCTACACCTGTGGCCAGATCTCCTTAGTTTGCCTCATGCCTACCTTGTGGTTTTTGCTTTCCATAATCCATATGTTATACTCACCAAAGATCTGTTTTGGGGCTACTAGAGTCTCAGTACCCGTACAGAGTGAGAGGCAGAAGCACCAGGGAATATACATCTGCCTACTTGGAGACAGGTCGCAGCCAGTGACCCAGGGTGGTGGGAGTATGCAAGCCCAGCTCCCTTGCAACAAGTCAGGACAAATCCGAGGCATAACTTACACGCCGAAGCTCCCCTCCCTGTGGGATTCTCCTTGAGCTTGAGACCGAATCCTTCCTGTGACTTCTTCCTAATCCTTTCCATTTTTCAGTTTCTCCTAGCAGTATTTCCTTAACAGATTAGTTGCAGACCAATTCTTCTATCACAGCCTGCTTCAAAAGAACCCTACTTAAGACATGTGGAATAGGGCATGGCAGCACATGCCTGTAATCCCTGCACCTGCGAGGTTGAGACAAGAGGATCCTTGGAAGTTCAAGACCAGCCTGGGGGCTACAAAAAAGAGAACAAGGCCAACCCAAACTGTGGAGCAAGACCCTGTCAAAGAAAAAAGACATTTGGAAGTGGTACTGATCCTAACCAATGGACTGAGGATGAGATCTAGAAATGTGGTCATGCCAGGATACAGTTCAGTGGCACAAGCACTGACCAGAAATGAATCTTACTGTTGGATGGCAGTAAGGACACTGTATGCTGTTGCAGTGTCATGACTAAACCATTAGTCGGTGGTAATTGAGAATTGGATGCAGTTGAAAGGAGCTGCACTGGCTTTTGCAATACAAAGGAAGCAATAATTTAAAGGACTGCGGAATTGCTTATTGTTGGTAAGCATTATTGATTCTACAGAGGAGACAAAATAGGCTCTGGTCAGATAGTTACCAAAGTAAGGCAACATGTGAAAGTCAGATATCTCAAGCAGTGTAGTAATCCCACTTCTGAGCATTTACCCCAGAAGTCTGAGATCAGTGTGTCCAAGACATCTGCACTCGTACTCACTGCCACACTGTTCATAGTCACCAAGGCATGGAAGCAACCTGAACGTCCCTCAACAGACGAATGTCAAAAGACAGAGATACGCATACAGACGCATAGTGCGATTCTATGCACCCTTAAAAAGAAAGCAGATACCTTCATTTGAGACAACAGACATGGCCCTAGAGAACACAGTGCTAAGAGAGATGAGGACAGAAAGATAAACACTGCAGGCTTTCTTTCTTTTCTTTTCCTTTTTTTTTTTTTGAGACAGGGTCTCGCTATGCAGTTCAGGCTGGCCTTGAGCTCACTTTTGTAGCCCCGACTTGTATAGGTGTACACCACCATGCCCAGCTACCACTGCAGGTTTTCTTATGCATGGTATGTAAAACAACTGAACTCAGAGCAGCAGAGAACAGAATGATGGTGATGGGGGGCGGGGGTTGCAATACTATGTCAAAAAGTACAAACTTTATCTTAGTTCAGTGAAGTGTTATTATCTGTTTATTTCTTCCATGTAAAAACTTTTTGGCCCAAGCCAGGCATGGTGTCACACATCTATAATCCCAGCACTTGGGAAGCTGAGACAGGAGGATCGATGTGAGTTTGAGACCAGCCTGGGCTACAAAAGTGAGCTCATGGCCAGCCTGAACTGCATAGTGAGACCCTGTCTCAAAAAGACAAAGAAACGAAAAACAAAAAACAAAAAAACTCCCAACTTTTTGGCCTATGTCTTGTACTCCAAATGACTGCTTTGAAGATAATGATGGGCACTGCACTAACTATTGTTATTACCTTATTATTTTGTTATGTAATTTTCTCTTACTTTTCTGGAAAATTAAAAAATTAATCTAAAAACCCAAAGTGAAGTAGATGGCTTTTGTTCTTTGAGAAAACTAACATATAATTAAAAAGTAAAATAAAAGAGATAGGGCCAGGCATGGTGGTTCATGCCTATAATCTCAGCACTTGAGAGGCTGAGGTAAGAGGATTGATGTGAGTTTGAGACCAGCCTGGGCTACAAAAGTGAGCTCAAGGCCAGGCTGAACTGCATAGTGAGATCGTGTCTCAAAAAGACCAAATAAATAAATAAATAAATAAATAAATAAATAAATAAATAAATAAATATAAAAGAGATAGTAGGAAATGAAAAGGCAGACTTTTTAGAGATGGGGAAGGGAGTTGGAGGAGAACAGGGCATAAAGGGTTTGAAAATGACTGAGATATGTTACATAGATGTAAAACCCCCAAAATAAATGCTGTTATTATGTAATGCAAACATATATTAAACAATAACAGAATTTTTAAAAGATCATTTGAGGTGGTAGATATAATTAGTTTCATATAATTTAGTAGTCCATGTTGTATTCCTAAATCATAGTCTGACTCTACATTCCATAAATACATACAATTATAAACTGTCAGTTTATAGTAAAATAAAAATATAAAAAGACGGTCATCCACTACAGCAGGAAAGTAAGTTGAGCAGAAGACCAGGCACAAGGCTGTACTGTAAGAGTGGTAAAGCTTCAAGGATGGCTAACTTTCAGCCCTCTGTAGGTCCTTTGGTAAAGTCAGACCATGAGAGGGAAGGCACAGACCCCGAGACTTGGGGTGGGGATATCTAGGGAGATGCTTTTAAGAACAAGTAACTCTTAGATCCACTTGAACACCCTGAGCAGGTAGCAGTGAATCACTCCCCCCTTACTTACTTGCTCTTTCTTTTTTAGAAAGTTAATTAAATAGACTCTTCCTTTCAAAAACTATGCAGGGCTCTGAGCTGAGGTAGATGCCCTGGAAAGCACTGGGCATCTTCCTCCCTCAAGATTTCTCAACACTGGTTGAGGTGGCGCGTGCCTACTGGGAGGCTCAAGTGGGAGGATTCCTGCCAGCTTAGGAAAGATAATGAGATGCAGGTGATCACTGGGCAGGCTCCAAGGAAGCACTGAAGAAGTGGAGACTTCAGCTACTTGAGCACACCAACAAAAGGTTTTTTTCTTTTTTGGTATTAGGGATTGAATCCAGGGCTTTTACATTGAACTACATTTGCAGTCCTTTTGTTTGCTTTGTCTTGAGACATGGACTTGCTAAATTGCTCAGACTGGCCCCCAACTCACAAAACTCCTTCTGAGTGCTGGGGTTACAGGTATGTGCCACTACACCTGGGCAGAGCAGATTCTTGGCTGTCACATAAAAGCATTTCAAGCTGGGTGTGGTGGTGGACTCCTATGTTTCCAGCACTTGGGAGACTGAGGCAGGAAGACTGCCACCAATTTGAGGCCAGTTTGGACTCAAAAAATGGAAGGGAGAAAGGAAAGAGGGAGGCAGGAAGACAGGGAGGGAGGGAAGGGGAGGGGAGGAAGAGAGAGAGGGAGAGATAGACAGACAGACAGACAGACAGACAGACAGACAGACAGACCCACCCACCGACCATTTCAGGAAGCCATTATGCCAAGTGTGATAGTGTGTAACAGTGATACAAGACACTTAGGAGACTGAAGTAGAGGGACGGCAAGTTTGAGCTCAACCTGGGCAATTTAGCAAGACCATGTCACAAAGTTTTAAATTTTATTTATTTATTTATTTATTTGTTTGCTTGTTGTGTTTGTTTGTTTCTTTATTCATTTTGTGGCTGGCTCAGCCTGCCCTGGTGGTGGCGCTGGCGCAGCATGTGGTGCCGGGGATCGAACTGCAGTCCTGCAGTTGCCTGAGCCCTCCTAAGCAGGCGCTTTAGACCACTGAACCATCTCGCCGGCCCGATGTCACAAAGTTTTAAAAAAGAATAAAAGAAAAGAAAAAGGACTGGGCATGGTGGAATGCATCTGTAATGCTAGCACTCTGGGAGGCTAAGGCAGGAGGATGCCAAGTTCAAGCCCAGCTAGAGCAACTAAGTGATTTAATAAGAACTTGTTTCAAAATGAAAAGTAAACAAAGAGCGGCTGAGATGTAGCTCAGTCCACAGGCCCTGGGTCCAAAACCCAATAACACATACACACACACACACACACACCCCATAAAGGGCATGGTTGTGTATACCTATTGTCTCAGTTACTCTTCTCTTTTTGCTGGGACAAATACTGGACATGCAAAATGAAGAAAGGAAAGTTTCATTTAACTCACAGTTACTGGAGGTTTCAGCCCATACTCAGCTGGCTCTAAGACAGAGTGGCACATGGCACAGAGCAGCTTTTCATGATGGCGGCAAAGAACAGAAAGCAAAGGGAGTGGCAGTAGCTCAGGCATCTAGCTAGCCTCTCTTCCCTCCTTACACTGTAATGCAAATTACCTGCCCCAGGGCAGGTGCAGCACCCACACCCACAATAATTGATCACAAACTCCAGAAGCTGCCCCACGACTGCAGGAGACTCGGGTGGGGCAGGGGGACCACACCTCAACACAAACCAGTAATCCCAGCACTCTCAAAAGGCTGGGGCAGGAAGATCCAAAGTTCAGGTCCAGCCTGAGAACTAAGCAATTTTGTGAGATCCTATCTCAAATAAATAAACACACAAACAAACAAACACTGAAAAAGAGGGGGAAAAAAAAAGGACTAGGAATATAGCAGAAGTCATGTGTTCAATCTGTAGTACTGAAAAAAAAAAGTGGGGTAGGTGTTGGGGATATAACTCGGGAGTAGCTCAGTTGAAGGGCACTTCTGGTCCCATTACCAGTATCATACAAAAAAGTGGCAGTTACTCCAAATGGACTGATATGAAGGTGCTACAGAGATTGGGAGAGAAACCACTTGCTATAGTTTCAATAAGGTTTGTGCTTTCAGAAGAGGCTTGAGAAAACACCCACATCAAGGTTATGGAATTCTTTTCATTGGCTCCCTTGGGCCCCATTTGTAAGCATCATCTTCTCCTCTGCACTCCAGGATAAGCCAGAGAGAGACAAGCCAGCACAAAGGCTGCAGCTGAGAGGAACTATGATCTGTTAAACCAGAATTCTTGACTGAAAGATCTCTGAAATAGAAAGGCTATTACTGATGGTAGCTGGGAAGACAAAAAAGGAACCCAGCCAGAGATAAGCTTGTCTAACAGCAAGACCAGACAGAATATTGAAAAATATCCACTGGACCTGGAATTAAGAATACACTTTTAGAGCCAGCAAGATAGTGGTCTATCTATCTTGCTGGCCCTAAGTGGTCTAGAGTGCCTGCTTAGGCAAGCTTAGGCAACAGCAGGGACTGGCACTACATGCTGCGCCAGCCCCACCCCCAGGGCAGGCTGAGCTGGTCATAATATAAATAAATAAATAAATAAATAAATAAATAAATAAATAAATGAATGCATGCATGTATGTATGTAAAAAAATTGAATTTCTAATGAAATTTGGGAAAGGAAAGATTAAGTTATGTTCTAGTCAGGGTTTATAAGGGAAACAATTAAATATAGGACTCACTAAGTAGGATAAATAGGCAGGAAGATCTTGTGAGTTTGAGACCAGCCTGACCTACAAAGTAAGCTCAAGGCCAGCCTGAAATGCATAACAAGACCCTGTCTCAAAATAAATAAACAAATAGGATAAATAGGATTATTTTATAATGTTATAAAATTATAAATCCTATTATAATAGTATTATTTTATAATATTCACCCAAAGTATCAAATGAAAAAGAATATAGGAGATCTATCCATGGACTTGAGACCCAAAGAATCAGCTCAGTGCCTGGATCCAGTGTCCTGCATGACTCTAGCTGAAGACCTAACACCCATGGCAGTGTCCTCCAAGAGACCAGCTGGAGGCCTAGAGCTCATGACAATGTCACATGCAAGTCAGGACCAAGGATCTGTGCTGGAAAGGCACAAAGGTCAGTGGTAGAAGCTCAAAAGACTGCCAGTGAGATGAAGGATCTGTGCCAGTAGGCTGGGGGATCTGCACTGGAACCAGGAAGCAATGCTCCAAGTAAGGACCAGTGCTCCCTGAAGAGAATGGCTGTCACCCTCAGTGCCAGCAGGGACCCAGGCTCCTCCACTAATGAGAACAGCTGAGTCCATGACAGGAAAACTTGCATGACAAGCTTCTCCAGCAGAATCAATGGCATGCTGCCCTCTTCCCTTTTAGTTCTTTTTATGCTGTTGGTAACAGTCTTCAGGTGGGCCTTCCACAGCCAGTACCACAATGATTCAGTCAGCTGGGTGTTACAAGTTACCCACCAGCTATCAATCCACCACAACCCAGCTCTGGTCAATTTGATAATCCAGACACAGTTCCTTAAACCAGTCTCCTGTGGCAGATTGGTGCAAAGGTCGCATGTTTTGGTCTATTAAGATTTACAGTAATGTAACAATTACATATACACCTTTTTTTTTTTTTTTGGTGGGACCGGGGTTTGAACTCATGACCTTGCACTTGCCAGTCAGGCACTTATGCCACGGAGCCATCTCCCCAGCCCCATGTATACCATAAGTACTTGCCTGGCAAGCGCAAGGGCCTGAGTTCAATCCCTGATTCGGGGAAAAAAAAAAAAAAAAAAAAAAATCAAGGTAAAAATCACAATACCTTCACCTGATATCCACTAGCTACATTCAAATCATATTACTATTATGACCCTTGCTTCACATTAACTTTTTTTTTTCTTTTATAACTTTAAACTTATTTATTTATTTCTGTTATGGTTGGCTCAGCCTGCTCTGGGGGTGGGACTGGTGCAGCATGTGGTGCTGGGGATTGAACTGCAGTCCCTGAGGTTGCCTAAGCTTGATTAAGCAGGTGCTTTAGACTGCTGAGCTATGTCACCAGCCCCCCATTAACTTTTAACAGGGCATGGCAACACTCAAAAATAGGAATCTCCTGAATTTCAAATACACCTCCAATGAAAGGCTTCAGATCATTTGCCTATTGTCCTGCTTCTTCTCAACAGCTATGTTCTCCTCTGTGTCATCCTTGCTATCCACAGCTCCACTGGAACCTTCCCTCTGGCCAAATGCTTTAAATCACCTTGCTGGCTCTTAATTTTCAACGTAGATCGGGCCAGAAGCTCTCAACAGCAACTATGCCACCATCCCAAATTTGCACTAAATTTTTTCTGCTACCAGGCAAGATCCTAAACACAAGCAAAATGAAACACACACACACACACACACACACACACACACTGCAGACCAACTTCCTGCCAATGTACAACATGTTCCACCTGGGATGCAGCAGCCATGCAGCCCTTCTCAAGAGAAGCCTCCTGAGCCTCATTTAACTGGCAGAACTTCCTTCAGTACTCTGACTTTCCAGGCTCTGACCAGAGTCACCCATAGTTTACAGCATACGGTGTCTACCTCTTCAGCCAGTCTCTCAGAACATTTCCAAATTAATTCCCAAGGCTCCAAGGCTCTTAAGCAGGGCCAGGCAAACACAGCAACAATGACCCCACTCTCCTGCTATCGACTTCTGTGTTAGTTACTTTTCTCATTGCTTGGACAAAATACCTAATGCACAAAATTAAGGGAGGAATGGGAACGGTGAGATGGCTCAGTGGTCTAGAGCCCCTGCTTGGGCAGCCACAGGGACTGCAGTTCGATCCCTGGCACCCCATGCTGCGCCAGCCCCACCCCCAAGGCAGGCTGAGTGGGCCAGAACACAAATAAATAAATAAACGAGGTTAAAAAAAATAAAATAAAATAAACTTAAAAAAAAATTAAGGGAGGAAAGATTAATTTCACCTCATAGTTTGTATAGGCTCTAGTCCATGATCAGTTGGCTCTAAGGAAGGGTAGCCTGGTAGAGGGCCAACAGTTCATTGAAAAGAACCATACCAAAAGCAGCAAGAGCAAAGGGGGAGGAACAAGCACCTTTTTCTCCCTTATACTGTATGCAGACTACCTACCCCAAAGCAGGCTTATCACTTTCAAGATCAATCCCAGCGTGAGGCAATGAACCGATCACAAACTCTAGATTCAGCCGCCTCTGAAAGGCACCCCCTCCATGACTGCAGGAGGCTTTCTGGGGACATCCAGACACAAACCATAACAAGTTACTTACACTGATCCTGCATTGGGCACAGACAAAGAGGAAGAGAGAGTCCATAAGTTGTTACTTGGAAATGAATGAAAAATCTCAGCATAATTATCCTTCCAAACAACGTATCTGAACTCAGAATATCTACCACAGTTCAAAACACACTACTTTAATATGTCACCCTTATGAATATCTTCAACAATACTCATAAGAAAAGGGAGACACAAAGCCTTCCTAGCATTATCTCACACTATCTCTGCAGGTCAGGAATCCAGGAATGGCTTAGGTGACTAGCTCTTGCTTTAAGTCTCTCTCTCCTTTTTTTTTTTTTTTTTTTTTTGGTTCTAAAGTAAGTTTATTTCTGCAGAGAGATGTCTTGTGTTTGTGCATGGTGAAGAAGAGGAAACCCAGGTATTCAGCCTCCTTGTTTTCCCTCCCAGAACTACATCCCTAAGTCCTTAGCAGCATCGTGCAGTGCTTCAGCATCTTTACTGGGGACCAAAGATGCTAGGATCATGAAGGGTCAGGCTGGTCACCAGTTGTTCAAAGTCACCTAGGTTCCAGGAAGGAGGTGACAGATTTTCAGGGCCAACAGATGACCTGTTGTCTGGGCATGGGGGTGAGAGACAAAGGAAGAAAGAACAGCATCCAAGCTTGAGGTTTGGAAGATCCCACTTCGTATTCCCCAGGGGACACAGGTATCCGTGAACTCAAGCATCTGGCCCACTGCTGCCTCCTTGGAAGACCCACTTGCCAATCTCCCTGCTCTGCCCGTCCAGTCTAGGCCCAGTCACAAGGTACCCGCCTTTTTTCCTCCTTACGGAGGATGATTGAAGGTGACCAAGAGATCGGTCTGGTATGGAGGCACTTGCAGCAAGGCTTGATGCAGTGTCACATCCTTTGCTACCTGCTGGTTTTCCTTAGCTACCTGCAGCTTGCCAGAGAGGACCCAGGCTTCTTGACAGCAGCCCCTCAAGGCCAGGCTCTCCAGATTCAGGGGCTGCACAGACTGTACTTGCAGAACCCTTGACCCCTGCACCTGGCCAACATCCTCAAAATGATATCGTGCAGCCGCTTTTCCCTGCACATGGGCCTGCAGCTCTCGAAGTTCCACGATGAGGCTTTGGTCGGTCCTGGGATGGCAGAAAACTTCTTGGTTGTCCGGTACTGGTCGGAGGTCACTTACATCAATGGCCCCATGGGGGAAGATAGCGGAGAAGGTGCCCCTGAAAAGTGGATGGGCTCTTGTGGGCTCCATGGGCCACTAGGGAATGGGCTTCACATAGGTTTAAAAGAAACTCGTGTGACTATGAGGCATCACCTCGCTAGGTTTTTCACAGCGGCCACTGCCTCCTCCCAGTATGCTTAGTTCCTGGACCTTTTTGCTTTAAGTCTCTTAAAGGTCAAGAATGCTGGCATCATTTGAACATGGAATGTCCCTTGAGGCCCATGTGGTAGAGGTCTGGTTGCTGGCCTGGTGCTATTGGGAAATAGTGAAACCTTTAAGAGTTGGGCTTCGTGGGAGGGCTCAGGTTGCTGGGCCCATACCTGTGAAGGGTACCTGGTGTCTTTCTTGCTCTCTGATTCGTGACCTCCATGGTGCCTTGCCACAGCTCTAAAAACAGTAACGTCAACCAATCACATAGACTAATATCTACTTTTTCTCTTTATAGGCTTGTTATCTCAGGTGTTTTTTGAAGTAATGGGGAGTTGACCAACACAAGTGTTGAATGGGCTGTGGTCATATGATGAGGGCTAGATGCGGGTGGGGGAGCTGGCTCACTAGGAGGCCTGAAAAGTTAGTCATGTTGCAGGCAGGTAGCCTTGCTTCCCTACCACGTGGGCTTTTCTATAGTGCTGCTTGATTATCCTCATCACATAGTAGCTCATTGCAGGAAGACAGAGTCCATATGTCTCATATGGTCTAATGTTAGCACTTACATATAATCACTTTCACCATATTATCTTTCAGGAAAATTAAATATAAATAATTATTAATGCTTGGCGTGGTGGTGTGTTCATGTAATCCCAACTGCTTCAGGGGCTGAGGCAGGAGGACTGTCAGTTGAAGCCCAGCACAGACAATTTGGTAAGACCCTGTCTCAAAAAGGCCTGGGGGGAAAAAAGGCCTGGGGATACAATACATTTGAGTGGTAGAGAGCCCTTGGCTTCAGTCCCTAATACAAAACCCCACATTCCCAAACACACACACATACACACACACACACACACACACACACAAATTACAGGGGAAGAATAAGAAGGTAAAGACAACTGTAAATAACAGTTATTGGGAACAGCTTATAATGTCAGTGTTGAGGCACAATATCCAAAGAGGAAGGAACAATCTTAAAACAGTCCCCTCTTACACCACCCTTAGGCTAAGATTTGGACTTCCCTAGAGACAGGGTGGTTATGGCCACTGAAGGGTGAAATTTTCAGAGATGCTGCATGCAACTGGGGCTGGTAAACAGGATAAAGACTGACCACTGAGGAACCACTGAATTCACTGAACCTACCAGCCACCTTTGTGTGTGTGTGTGTGTGTGTGTGTGTGTGTGTGTGTGTGTGAGAGAGAGAGAGAGAGAGACAGAGACAGAGACAGAGACAGTGACAGAGAGAGACAGAGAGGAGACAGACAGAAACAGAGAGAGAGACAGAGAGAGAACAAAAACATATGTGTGCATGTGAGAGGGACAGTTTTCCAAATTCTTTGCTGCCATGGGTCACAAAAGCAAGAAGGCAAAAAAAGTACACTGGAGCCAGGATCAGAAGCGCCTTCATTCTTCTGTGTTCCTAGTGGTTTCTATTAATGAAGTGAATCAGTGCCAGCTTCAGTATCTCAAAGCATGGCAAAGGAGTGTGGATCTGGAGCCAAGGCACTATGAAGTGGTTCAGGGCACACATAGATGCAGCTAGAGAAATTTATACTAGAGTGATGTCTTATGCTCCCTGGGCTGCTGCCTTATACACATGGCATACTGTTCTCCCTTTGTACAATCTAAATAAACCTGCAACATAATCAGGACCTCTGGGTACTGGTATAGGGAACATGAATTAGCACAGTACTAATTTGTTGTTGGCATATGTTGCAAATCTTGGTGTACAGATTCTGAAACCTTGGGGAGATATATGCCTCAAGGTCTTCTGTCTTTGACTATGATCAAATCTGATGACTGTTTAGTATCAGGCTTGAAACTGTAAGACACTGTGTGTCTAAGTACTTGTCTGAGAAGTGGCTAGAGTGAGGACATAAACCTCGGCTCAGCTAGCATAAGGCTTCTACCATAAACATGAATTTTTTGAATTGCTGTCCTAGGGGTTGAACCAAGGACTTCATACAAGATAGGCAACCATTAACCATCGAGCTGCGTCACTGGCACTTTTTTTTGTTTGTTTGTTTGAGATAATATCTCACTAAGTTGCTCAGAATGCCCTTGTAATCCTGCTGCCTCAGCCTCCCAAGTAGCAGGAACCATAGGCATTTACCAGAGACTGGTACAAATAGGGTTTGTTAATACCACTGAGCTTCTGGTGTCTCATTCAATAATGTTAGCACTTTTTTTCTATGATTTTTGATATGATTCTAACAAATGGACAGAAACCTTAAGTTAATCACTATGGTTCCAATGTATGTATGTATGTATGTATGTATGTATGTATGTATGTATGTATGTTATGTCCGGCTCAGCCTGCCTTGGGGCTGGGGCTGGTGCAGCATGTGGTGCCAGGGATGGAACCGCAGTCCCTGTGGTTGCCTAAGCAAGTGCTTTAGGCTGTGGTTTTAATGTCTCCACCAAATCCCACAGCAAAATTGAATTACCTCTATGAGCTGCTAAGAGGTGGGGAGAGGTGACACTGTCAAGAGGTGACTGGGTAAAGTATGTTATATGCATATACAAAAAAAGGTGTGTGTCTGAAGGATTCAGCCCTAACACATGTTTCAACTTGTATATGAATTAATGGATTAGTGAGGTTACTGAGGCAGTGGCTTTGTTATGAAAGGAAGGCCTGTCTGGCTTGCTATTTCTCACCAAATAACAGCCCTCTTTTATATCATAATCCAGCAGGAAGGCCCTTACCAGATTCCACAAAGATGACACTGTGCTCTTAGACTTCCAGCACCATAAACTAGATAAACCTCTTTTTTAAATGTGTTAGCCAGGCTCATATATCTTGTTACAGCAACAGCAAACAGACTAAGACACTGGTATGAGACAACTGGGAGTAATGGGACCATGAATAATTATAAAGTACATGCTTCATATAAAGACCGTTGCAAAGGCTGGTGAGATAGCTCAGAAGACTAAGTGCCTGCTTAGGTAAGTGCAGGGACAAGGGTTTGATCCCCAACACATGATAAACTGGCCCTGCCCCTGGGCCTGGACGAAGTCCAGGCATGGTGGCACACACCTGTAATCCCAGTGCTGAGAAGGCTGAAAACAGGAGGATTACTCTGAGTCTGAGATGTGTTATGAGACCCTGTACCAAATATATATAAAAATAAAATAAAATAAAATATAGTTGTAGCTGGCATCATGGGCTTCACACTTGTGAGTATAGCTACTTGGGAGACTGAGGCAGGAGACTTGCAGGTTAGAAAACATTTGCTGCGACTTAGGGAGACACTGTCTCAAAATAACAAAAATAATGGGGTATAGCTCAGCGGTAGAACACTGGCCTAATTTGTATGAGGTCCTGGGCTCAACCCCCAGTGTACTGCAGGGGGAAAGAAAACATAGTTTCTCTTTAATCACTGTATATTGCTGCCATGTAGATCCAATAGTCAGACATTCTAATTTTGTAAGAGAAACTGGAACTGTAGATTTTAAAATGTGAAACTGTGGTGGCACATGCCTGTAATTCTTGCACTGGGGAGGCTGAGGCAGGAGAATGGCTATAAGTTCAAGACCATCCTGGGCTACATAGTAAAGTCAAGACCAGTCTGAACTATACAGCAAGACTGTCCCAACACCCTCCTCTCATGAAACTTAAATTTAGAAACAATAGAAAAGATAGCATGAGATAAACATACACATGGGGGGGTCATTTTCAGATTATGATTCCGACCTGTGTCCTATGTGTTATGCCTCATGGCAGGTGCTAGGACTTTTGCAGTCTTGGAGCTGAGTGAACTGTGCCTCTGTATTTATAGCCTTCTATAGAACCTTGCCACATCAACTATGGGCTTGGCTACATGACTTGCCTTAGCCAATAGGCCATTAGCAAGGGTGAGACAGTTAAGAAGTTGATAAGCACTTGTTCACTGATGCTTGTCCTCTTTCAAACCACTATGAAGAGGCTGATAAGCCTTGTGGAAAGAGGTCCTGGAGGGTGAGAAATCATTTTGAATGAGCTCCCAGCTGATTGCAGCCCCATGTGTTACCTCAGATCACACCATGTGGGCCCAGCTGAGCCACCCACACAATTGTAAAAAATAATAAACTATTGTTATTCTAAGCTGCTAAGTCTAAGAGTGATTTGTCATGCTGCAATAGGTAACTGAAACAGAGGTCATTTATCCTAACCTTGCTTTATTACTTAGGCTTAGATATGGAGAGGAGTGTGAAGAAATTCAGATAGCACATTAGTGGCAACGACTTTCCACTCTTTCTTCCTATTGTATTTCTCCAGTTTTCCTGGTAAAAAGCACTTCATAAAGACAATGAAATTTCAAAGTATCTTCAGGGAACTTACACTGTGTTCTGTATGTGTACAGATCCCTGTAATAAGTTGGCCTTGAAAACAGAAAAGATTTCTAGGTCATCCAGTCACTTCACTTTACAGATTCAGAGAATGCAAAAAAACACTTTAGAGAAGAGCAACCTCTGACTTCTGGAAGCTGGCCTGGTAAAATCAGCGAGTTCTTAATGTCACTAGACAAAAGGTTGGCCCTTAGAGCTAGGCCTCGTGTTCTCCCGTAGAACAGAAACAGTTCCACAGAACACCAACCTATGACCATAATGGATCTAGACAAAACCAAGACTTCATAATGTCTGAACTCAGACAAAACGTTAATACTGTTCTAATTACAAAAAATGAAAAAGTACTTCAATCAGGCAAATACCAGGGGCTGGTTCTTTACCAAATATAGACCTAGCCTCAATGTAGTATTCCCTTCTTTCAGATAAGATTTATTGAGATGTCCAATCATAGAATGTCTCCACTGGATGACATCATCTCCAAAGAGGTATTTGTGCTTCCTGGTTTCCTCTCCCAAATCACCTGACAGTATTCTTTTTTCCTCCCTGGTACAGAAAGTTGAACTCAAGGCCTTTATACTGAGCTACTGCTCCAGGCCCCTTCAGTGACCCAGGGGGACCTGAATATGCAATTTTGGCTCACCTTCCAGAGTGCTGGGATTATACCTGTTCGACGCCATACTTCATTTAACCCAACAGCTGTTACCTTGAGACGCACTACAATTCCTCATGGTGCATTTTTTTTTTTTCCCTCAGTGCAACTAGTAATAAACTCAGTTTATTAAATAAACTCGGTTGGGCGTTGTGGTGCAGGCCTGTAATTCCAGCACTTGGAAGGCTGAGGTGAGTTCAAGACCAGCCTGAGCTACAAAAGAGAGATCAAGGCCAGCCTGAACTGCATAGTGAGACCATCTCAAAAAGACAAAAAAACAAAAAACTCTACTATCAGTGTGCTGCTGCTGTGGATGTTTGTTAGAGGATACCGAACTGGCAAAATTCAGAGTTGAACGCCGAGTTCCTTCTTAGCATTGTTACTCTTCTGGTTAATGCCCCCCTCCTCCCCATCGGAATAAACTCCATGAGGACAGGGCCCTTGCCTGATTCTCAGTACTTTGTACCCAGGGGAGGCTGGATGGTTAAAAAATAGGTTCAGCTCCTCCCAGTTCGTGTGGCATACAAACAACACATCTCCATACACTGCCTCTTTCCAATAAAATCCCCAAATCCCCTTCTCCTGGGATGTCCAACCTGTTAGGTCCTTTTTCCTTGCTCAAGCTTTTTTCTGGCTCGCTATCCTCTCATAAGCCTCAGGACTCTGTTTCTCACTGGTCTACATGGTCTGCTCCTACCGCAAGAAACACTAGGGAACTGCCGGGCCGCCGCTTAGGCATAGAGTGGGCGCTGCAGACACCGACAGCGCATGTGCAGAGACTGGTCGCATACGCAAGATCTCTGTCAAGCGAGGAATTGTCTTCGAGTTTCCATCCGGGTTTAGGCAGCAGTGGGTTGTCCGGAAGTCAGGAAAATAGAGCCGGAAAAAAGAACCAGCGCGCAAGACTTTCTGGGACCTGTAGTCGTGGCGTTTCCGAGGCCTTACCCTGGGCAAGCCCTTAATTTTTCAGGTCCACACGCGCAGGATTTACAGTCCAGCGCTCCATTCAGCTCAGAATACAATTGCAGGTTTTAAATAGAGAGGGGTCCGGGATCCGCTTTGTGTTCCCACAACTCCCTGCGGGGCTGTCGCAGCGCTCGCTGGGAGTTGTAGTCCGTGCTCTGCGTACTGCGTTCGCCGAGGGGGAGGGCGGAGCTGCCGGCGGCCCGGGCGGGCTGGCAGCTAGAGTGGGTGCGAGAACCGCCTCCGCTTCTGCCGCCTCCGCTGTCGCCTCCTCCGCCCGGGCCGTTCGCTGCTGCGTGGGGAGAGCGAGGCGGGGCCGCTAGGGCCGCCATGGAGCCCGACTCGGTAATTGAGGACAAGACCATCGAGCTTATGGTGAGTGCGGCCCGCTGGACCGTCCGTTCTTCCTTCCGCCCGGCCCCGGCCGGGCCTGCCCACCTCAGCGCCCCGCGCGAGACTAGCCCGGGCCCTTCCTAGCCGCCTCGGCCCAGGCTCGCGCCCCCCGCCTTCCTTGGCCTTGGGCCCGGCGCGGTTCCTGCTGATCCCTCGAGATCTCAGGCGCGCTTCAGCCCGGCCCCTCTATGCCCATCGGATTGCTCCCTCCCTTCCCCATCTCTGGGCCCATTCTTCGGACGACCCTTGCACAGTTTGTGTTGCAGCTTTAGATCACCCTTACTGTAGCATCTCATCCTCCTTATCTAGGAGGGGGAGCCCCCCACCTCCTGGTCCCCTGGTCTCCCCGCCCTGGTATTTCTCCGGCCCAGGCCCGAACCGCGCTTCCAAACCCCATTCTGGCCAAAGAGATGGTGGTGGGAGGGCGTACGGAGGAGATCGGCCAGGGCTGCCTGGGCCTCTGCTTCCTAGGAAGGAGTTTCAGCACCTTCTCCCCAACCTTTGACTGTGTGGATGCCGAGTTAGGCCCTACAGGGCTCGGGTTTGGGGAGCTCTCGGCTTTGAAGCTGTGAAGGATAAGGGCCTCTTTCCCCGGCCCTGTGGTGTCAGGCTTCTCGGACAAAGGGGTTTTCTACCCGGCGGTGAGGGTTGTTTGCATAGCAAGGCTCTAGGTATTCAGGATTCCATCCCCCAGGAAAAGGAAACCGTAACTTTACGTTTTCTAGAGCTGCTTCAAGAAATGGGGGAGGAGAAGGAAAAAGTCGTCCTCATCACTGCCACCAGTTCTTTAAAAAAAAAAAAAAAAGAAAGAAAAATGAAAGAATCCCCAACCCCGATCCGTTTTCTAGTGGAAACCATCGGTGGCCAAGCTAGCACCCCTGGTCCACGGATCCTCCAGTATCTTTCCTCCTTATGACTTGTAACCGGGAGGAATTTTTTAGAAACAGGACTGAGTCTATGAGAGAGTAGCTAGTAAAAGTGAAGGGTTTGCTAACTAGTGGATGATTTGGTAGAAGAAATAAAATATAGTGAATATTACCTGCCAGTTTGAATGTCGGGGAAATCACACTAGCCTCTGGAGAGTTGAGAGGAAGTCTTTGCCTCAGCAAATGGACCTTAACAGGTTTGTTCCTGTGGAAACCCTGACAAGTTTCTTTGTGTCTGTGCTAACACAGTAACAACTTCACTCCAGAGTTGAGAGGAAAGGTGAAAGAATTTACTTAACCTAGCGGAATGTTTTCCTAGCCAAATTTTCTCCAGTGTGAAAATGTTTATTGAGTCAGTGATTCCACTGGGTAGGGTTGGTGACATCAGAGCCACTTCCCCCATTTAACACTATAAATAATAAATGGTGACACTGAAAGTCTGTTGGATGGCTGCTTGGTTTCTGTGGATGATGGTATCTGGGGAGCTGAGATGCGTATTTTAAAAATGGAGGTACGGTAGCATAAATACCGAGGCAGTTTAATATTTGCTATTCTTTGTATAATTCACAGGATCGAACTTCTAGTGTTCTTCAAAACTGGAAGATGGGGCGTGGTGTGGTGTACTTTCTGATTTTTGTTTGTGTGTGAGTGTGCTTGTTTTATACAGTCCTTTTTTTCTTTTCAGCTTTATCAGACTGGTCAAGAATTTTATATTCTGCAATATTTGTAGTGGTTATTTTGGTAATGTATCTTAATTGGAATAATGTAGATTACATATTAATGATGTACAATACGTTACTTAAAATGAGGTATTTCTGAAAAGTTGTAACCTGTTGTCTATGAAATAGACTGTTCTGTGCTTCCATTTCCATTCAGTTAAAAAGAATAAAATATCTTTACTTCAGATGAATCAGAAGAAATACAGTGTAACTCAAGGCAGTGCCTAGGAATGTATGGTTAAAAGTCTTGAGCCTAAATTTACTGACTTTCTGTGCTAGTAACTTAAAAAATTTTGATTTTAGGCCAGGGGTGCACCTCAGTGGTAGAGTACATGCTCAGTGTACATGAGGCCCTGAGTTCAATCTCCAGTACCACCACCATTAACAAATGTTTTCATTTTATATGATAGAACTTATCGCTGGTCTGAAATGAGATTTAATTATTTAAGACCATTAGAAACTAAGATTAAAAAAAAGAAGCTAAGATTTAAGCTAAAATTCTTAGAAAATTTAACAGAAGTTTTGTAGGTATGATCAATTTTCAGATGACTTTTCATTTAACAGTTTTAATATTCTCTGAAAGGGATAGTAGTTCAGACTTTC
>PVKN010015462.1:0-18503 GCA_004027915.1 Capromys pilorides | reverse complement strand
GCTTTTAGTTCCTCCTCTCTTGAACATACTCCACATCCCGCTTAGGCAGATCAGCCCATGCTGCTGATAAAACTCCCTTTGTGGTTGGCTTGGGACAGCACAGAAGGCTTGACTCACTGTGATGCAGTTTAAAACTCAGCCAGCCCGGTTGGATTTTCTTGTTTCTTTGAATCTTGTTTTCTTGAATCACGGAACAAGCAGTTGACTAAAATCCCATTGTTTTCACCTTTCCTGCTGTTGGTGAAATCTCTCTCACTTGAATGAATGCAACTGAGTTTTTTGTTGTTGTTGTTTTGCTTTTTATTTTATTTTATTTTTTTTCTTTTTGAGACAGGGTCTTGCTATGTAGTTCAGGCTGGTCTTAAGCTCACTTTTGTAGCCCAGGCTGGTCTCGAACTCTCAGCAATCCTCCTGCCTCAGCCTCCTGAGTGCTGGGATTACAGGCGTGCGCCACCACACCCGGCTGCAACTGAGTTTTTGAATGTGTGTATAGAAGCTACTTTATCCAAATAGTTACCTCTAAAAACTGCAAGCAGTAGATTCTAGAAGGAAATTCTAGAACATTCTAGAAGGAAAATGAGGACCTTAATGGCAAATGACGTGAGGTTTTGTCCAGAGCAGCATTCTACAGAAGTGCACAAGAGCTGAGTGATTGGGAAAAATCAGAAGGCTCCCCTTAAAGCTTTCTTTTATTCTAGAAAGACAAATGTGATGAACCAAGAAGCAAGATGCATACTATCTTCTGTTTTGGACCATAGAGGCTTCTCAGAAAAAGTAAAAATCAGTAAGAAATATATGAAAAAATGTTCCACATATCTGGCCATTTGAGAAATGAAAATTAATCTGAGAATCCATCTTGCCCCAGGGAGAAATCAAATAGTAATAAGTGCTGGTGAGGCACAGGGAAAAACAGCACTGTTACACTGTTGGTAGGAAAGTGACCTGTACCACCACTATGGAAATCCGTATGGAAATTCCTCAAGAAACTCAAGGTAGAAGTTGTTTCAGGCCATTGCTCCCCTTCAAGCTAACTCGGAAGTGGTAGTGCGTACTCAGGTTTATGGTAACACAACTCATAGTCCTAAATTGTGGAAGCAGACTATATGTCCATCGACAGAGCAGTGGAGAAAATAATGTGATATTTATACGTAATAAGTGTCACTCTATCATAGAGAAAGACAAGCTCGAGTCATCTGTAGGAATGTGGATGCATTCTTAGACCATTTTAAATGAAATAAATCAAGCACACAAGTTTATATCTCACTGTTTCTCACGAGAAATTCAAATACAATACCATACAACAAGCAAAATAAAAGGTAGATAAAAGGAAGCAAAGAGATTGTTTTGCAAATTAAGCTGTGTGATGTGCATCTCCCCACTGCCCACGGTGGATGGAACCATTACAAACTACCAACATGGACTAAGAAGAACAAAGATGCTGCTGGTGTTAAGATGTGAAGTGAGGGCTGGCCTGGCAGAGATGAGGAGGAGGCCATGGCCACACGCCCCACGTCAGACTTCAGCAAGAGGCTGGGGGTGACTGGGAAGCCTGGAGCACCCCATGTTCCATTTCTCAGCAACAGACTCAGAGTGATAGGCTTCTCCTGGCTGGGACCCATTAACTAAACCCTTGGACTCATTACTCCTCTCTACTAGTGTCCTCTCAAGTATCACAGAAAGCAGGAGGAAGTTGTTTTAAAGATTAACAAGCAACTGGGCCAAATCTACATTGAACTGCCCTTCATGTTTTAAAATAAAAACAAAGCCATGGATAAGAATGATCTTTCATGAAAGACATGAAGCTGGTCTGCTGTTTTCCAAAACAATGGCCAAAGAAACAGCCTTTAGATCAAAGGTGTTTTCTTTTTTTCTTTTTCTGTATTTTAGGGAAGGGTCCACAGACTGTTCAGGGTCTTAGTACTAGATAGGACTCATAGTGATCCACCTGTTTACAGCCTCCCAAGAGCTGGGATTATGGGAGCACGCCACCACGCCCAGTCTCAGTTGCCCTCTCGGCATGCCCCAGGGGCGGGGCTGGCACAGCAGGTCTGGGGATCAAACCCCCAGGCCTCTTAAGTGAATATTCCTAAGAGGCCCTAACAAAAAAACATTTTCAACTGAAGTCCAAATTATAAACAATACTCCAAGTAATCCATTAACTCCTTGTTCTTGCAGCTCTTATCAGCTTTGTTTAGGAATCATCATGCCTTCTGATAAATAGGAGTTGAAGAGTGGATACGACACCAAAAGCTCAGGCAACAAAAGAAGAACAATCACGTTGGATGCATTAAACTAAAAAGCTACTGCGCACCAAACCAGAATATGTGTGAGCCGTGTGTCTGAAAAGAGGTTAATTTCAAAATTATAAGGAACTCAAAGGGTTTAGAAGTGAAAAACAAATATCCTATTTATAAATGAGCAAAGGACCCAGAGAGACATTTTTCTAAATATCTAGAAGTGCCAAACATGTATATGGACTGACCAGCAGCAAAATATAAGTCAAAACCGTGAGATACGACCTCACACCCACTTGGTGACACCATTATTCTCAAAAAGCAATGACTGAGGCTGACGAGATAGTTCAGGGGACTAAAGCATCTGTTTAGGCAAGCTTAGGCAGGCTCAGGGACTGCAGTCTATCCCTGGCACCAAATGCCATGCCAACGCCTCCTCCAGGGCCTGCTGAGCCAGCCAGAGTCCAGGCATAGCAGTGCACACCTATAATCCCAGCACTGGAGAGGCTGAAAGTGGGAAAATCACCATGAGTCCAAGCTGCATAGTGAGACTCTGCAGCAACCAACTACACTAAAAAAAAAGCAATGGCTTGGTGCAATGGCATGTACCAATCATCCCAGCTGCTTGGGAGGCTTAGGCTGGAGGATCAGGAGCTCAAAGTCACCTTGGGTAATTTAGCAAGATCCTGGCTCAAAAGAAAACATAAAAATGACTATGCAAAGGCCCTGGGCTAAAGTCCCAGTATGGGGGCGGGGGACAGGAGATAAAAATTCTGTGAAGGTGTGAAGAAAAGCAGACCCTTATATATTATTGGTGGGAATGGACACTTGGTATAGCCATTCTTTCAAAAAGTTTTAGAACAGTATATAAGGTTTTAAAAATCAGGGCTAAAAACTCTACCATATGACTAGCAATTCCTAAGACCAAGTATACCCACAAAACATGACGCCAGAACTGCAGAGATACACCTGCACTCAGAAGTTCATTGTAGTATCATTCACAATATCCAAGACAGCAGGGCCTCAACATAAAATTAATTCATTTCTCCTGGTGGAATATTATTCAGCCTTAAAAAGGATATGCTACCCTTTGCCAAAATGTGAATGAAAACCAGAGACCATTATATGAAAAAAAAAATTAATCCAAACAAGAAAAAAACCACACATGATCTCAGATATATGTGGAACTGAAAATAAACACATCTAATACATATATGCAGATCAGTGTTACCAGAGATTGAGAGGGAGGAGACAGGGAGGTAGATGTGAGTCAAAGGGGCAAACTCACCATAATGTAAGAAGATCTGCAGGTCCAATGTACTGTGAGAGGATCATGCTTAATACTATATCATATAATGAAAATATGCTGACAGTAGACACACAGAATAGGGGTGGCTAGAATATGTTACATTGCTTCCTGTAAGTAATTATTTCACAGTGCATCTGTATACCAAACATCATGTTATCTCCCTCGAGTATGGGCAATAAAAACTAAAAATAAATTGTCAAGATAACAAGCCACTATGGTGTCTTATGACAGAGAGGAACAAAGCATTTCCTATCTGTGAAACACTGCCAAGAACCTGCCCAGCCTCTGTCTGACCCTCCACTCCTGGAGACAGAGGGATGCCACAGCCCCATGCACGCTTAGAGAGGACCTTGTGCAGGGCCCCAGATGTAGCTTAGCAACACGGTACCTGCCTGACAAGCGTCAGGTCCTGAGTTTGATTCCTGGTACCAAAAACAAAAACAAAAAGGACCCTGTGCAGAGTGGATTCCCTAGGCCTTTTCTAAATCTTTGAAGTTTATTCAGGCCTTTTGGAAGGAGGAGCAATTGTCAGGCTGTGGATAAAGCCCAGTGATATAAGCACCTGCCTGGCAAGTGCAAGATCCTGAGTTTCACTCCTGGTCTGAAGAAAAAATGAATAATCGTCAAACAGCACAACAGTGAGTCCAATAATTTTCTTCAAGTACATACTGTGGTATTTGGTAAGCAGGAAGGCTTTTATTTGGCTGCTGCATTTTATGTATGTTTATATAGAATGCACATCGCATATCCACTTATGTACACTATGATGAGTCATCTTATGTGTCAGCTTCAGTGGGGCACAGGATGCCCACGTCCATGTTCATTGTACACTGCATGCACACACACTCGTCCACTTGCATGTACACACAGTGGAATATCATTCAGCTGTGAACACTGGGGTCCTGTCACTTGTAGCAGCCTGGAGGAACCTAGAAAACATTATGTAAAGTAAAATGAGCCTCAAATGAGTACTTCAATCAGTAATACTAGCAAAGGCTATGAAGGCGGGCCTCACCCAGGGTCTGGAGAAAACAGTTGATGCACCCTTAAGTACAAAGTCTGCTACCTCAATACCTTCCAACTGGAAACACAGCCCTTGCTGATCCTGTAGCAGCTTCCTGCCCTACCTACATGCATGTGCAGGGTCACATGCACACCTACACACATAAGAACAGAACTGGCTAAAGTTGGGGGATGGGGATTGGGTCCATTACTAGAGCCAGGTTGCTATGCTAATAAATCCAGAAGAACATCAAGAAACTCGTGCGCTGTATCTTTGCTTTTTCGGGCCTTTGATGTTTGTCACTTGCAAGCTCTTAAAGATGTTTCCCTGTATTGACATGAAGTTTTTGTTTTGTTTTGTGGCACCAGAGATTGAACTCAGGACCCTGCACTTACCAGGCAAGCACTTATTCCACTGCGCTATCTCCCTGGACCCTGACATGAAGTTTTGTTGTCCACTTATTTATCAAATTCTTTCAGTAAGTGCTTACAGGGATCTCCCAGGTTCAGGGACCCTGCAGAAATGAGGAAATGCAGTAGCCCACCTTATGCTACGACCCTCCCAAGAATGTCTGATATAGCATGCAGTGCCAACTGCACAGAGTACCAAACTATACATACACACGTTTCCTATGCATACATAGTCACAATACAGTTTAATTTAGTCACAATACAGTTTAAATAGTAAGAGATTAACAATAGCATAATAACAAGTAGAATAGTTATAGAAATATATTGAAATGAAATCGCCAACATCAATACCCATACTTTGGGGCCGTTATGACATGAAATAGCAAGTAGTTGAACATAAGTATTTTGATACCACAACAGTCAACCTGATAACCAAGCCATCTACACTATGAAAGAAATGTGCAGGTAACATATACAGTATGGCTCCACTGGACAAAGGAGAGGCTCATGTTAAAGGTGGATGGTGCGAGGTGTCATCAGGCTACTTAGAACAACATCAATTTAAAACTAATGCATTTCTTATTTCTGGAATTTTATATTTTTGGATTGTGTTTGACCCTGGGTAGCTGAAACTACAGAAAGGAAAGCCACAGGTAAAGGGCAATTATTGTACCAGGACACACAGACCTGTACGGTAAGAATCACTAGTGCCTAATACCAGTTATAATTGCCTCAAGGAAAGCTTAATCCAGGCTCCCCAAGAAGGAGGTGATGTATTTTCACGGGAAACAATTTAAAAATGCTTCACCAAATAGGCAGCCTTTGAGAGAGCTTCCAGAAAACTGAAGATTTCCTCAGTCAGGGAGATAACAGAACAGAGGCAGCAGACACTGAGGCAGAAAGGTGCGGGGCACTCTTTTCCTTGGAACCAGCTGAAGTGGAGAGACACTTCAGAGGCGATGTGGACCCAGCTTTCTGGGCATGTGTGGGAGTGAAGGAAAAGCAGTTACATTTATTCCACGAATTCCAGGCAAGCTCGTTAAGCTGATTATATCTGCTCTTGTGGAACAAGTTCTGGAAAAACTTGGTTGGAATCCTCCTCTGCCACCTTCTCTCTTGGTAATTTGGGAGTGCCGCCTAACTGTAGTCATTTCGACTTCCTTATTGCCTGACAGAGGGAATTGTACTAGCTGGTCTCCTCTACGGCTCTGGGGTATTTTCAGTGGACCTGGGAGTACACAGATTGGAAAGTACATATTGAGAAGATGGTGAGCAGCACAATGCATCTGGCTTGCTGAGATGTTCTGAAATGTGCACAGAGACATCCATCAAGCACGAAGAGACGCAGATCTGAAGGTTGATGGGAAAACAGATGAAGAGGGCCATAGAAGAAGTTAGGGTTGACCTCCTCCATAGAATAGCTGTCAATACAGTTTGCAGTGAGGAAGCGGGCTTGCCTGGGGAGAAACGTCCTCCTTGCTGTGTAGTCAGGTGACCAGGAGCCTCTGCAGCGCCTGGGGACTGATTAGAGCTGTTGCATCTCATGTCCCACATCCAGGTCAGAGGCCATGCTTCAGGGAGGCCCTCCCTGCCTTCCTTGTAGGCACTTTTGAGTCAGGACGTGGAGGGCCAAGGACAGGAGCCCTTTCTATCAGGGCACCATTAGGAGATCCCAGGTAGTAGAGGCCAGAGAGAGGCCATGGAGAATGGACAGTTCAAAGCCCTGGAAGAAGGGTCAGTTCCTAATATCACAGACTGTGGGGCTTATAAATGACATGCACTGAACTGTTGCAGCTCTGGAGGCTGGGATGTCCTGGATCACGGGGCCAACAGATGTGACATGTGCTGTGGGCCTTGTGGATGTCACCTTCTCTATGTGTCCTCACAGGGTGGCAGGGTGAGCCAGCTCCTTTGAGCCTTTTGAGGAAGGCACTGGTCCCAGTCATGCCCTAGTCACCTCTCAGGGTCCTCCTTAACACCACAGCCTGGGCCAGGACTTCAACACTCACATGCTATGGCTGTGCCAGCGCTCGGACCATGGCAGTCACTGGCATAGTCAGGGAATCGTCCTGCTCCTTAGGGCAGTGAAAAATTGTGTTTTTCTTTCTCATTTATGCATTTGGTACAGGGTCTTACTATGCAGATTGGACTCTGCTGATCCTCCTGTTTTCAACCTCCCCAGCCCTGGGGTTACAGGCGTGCGCCACCATGCCCAGTCTCTGTCCCCGTCTCAGTGGGCTGTGGGGGCAGAGTCGGCATGGCGTGCAGAACAGGGTGTCGAACCCTGGTCCCTGCACTTGCCAAAGGGGGAGTTCTGTCTGCTGAGCTGTCTCGCAGGTCCACCAGTGAAATCTTTTGATGTAGGGTGATTTAGGATAAAGGAGGTTCTGCCTCAGGCATTTTTTAAAAGTAAGTGCCTGACAAAAGAAATGAGCTGGCTTGGGTTTCAGGAAGGAAGGGTTGAAGAGGGAAGACCCCCTGGACATGAGGCTGCCCAGAGGGGATGGAGGCTAGGCTGCAGGCCCTGCGGGCAAGGCTGTTGAAGCTCAAACCAGACAGCGGCCACTTTCTCAGGCTGGGCTTGGCTGGAGAGAGGCGGCCTGCACTTCAGAAGGCCTCGGCCTCAGCAGAGGCTGAGACGTTGATTCCCCCCCACCCCACCCCACCCCACTCCCATCCCCCTGAATCTCTTCTATATAAGCCCAACAATTCTTAAAAAAAAAACAGGTAATGTATTTGATGACATAAGAGAACAAGGATGGCGTTTAGCTTCGAGTCTTACTGAGAAATGTGCGCCATCAGGGGCAAACCCTCTATCGCCAGAGTGGCTTTGTTTTCGATAGATTGTTATTGGAAATGGTTTCTAGCACATTAGCTTTTGTTTGTGTGAACTCCCCACTGCCTGACTTGATCTAATACTTCTAAGAGGAAAGAAATAGTATAGAACAAGGAGGGGAAAGTATCCAGAGACCCAGGTTCTCACAGTATACCAGAGTCCTAAGAGCCTCATAACAATGGGCAGAGCATGGATCCTCTCTGACCTCAGTTTCCACTGCTGTCAAATAAAGAGCTGAGGAGAATGGATTTCTCATCATCTTCCAGACCCAGCACCCCAGGGTTCTATGACACAAAACACAGAAAATAATTGTAGAGAGGGGGGGCTTGCTAGGTAGCTTAGTTGATTAAAGCACATGATTTGGCAAAGTCACACAGGCGCCTGTGACTGAGGTTCAATCCCCTTCTCTACCTGGAACAGGAGTCCTGCCCTTAAGGAAGCCTGAGCTGGGGGAGAGGGGGAGGAGGGGAAGATTGTAGAAAGGTTTGAAAATAACAAAAATGCAGACCAGAAATCACAAATCCAGCAGCATGTACATCTGTCAGTGAATTCAATCTCCTTCAAAGATTTTCTCTGAATGTCGTCCACAGTATGGGTGACCAAGAATACAGAATAGTGAAGAGGTGATCCAGGGGAAGGAAGGTGAGGCCTACAGCATCTCCCAGTCTGATCTATATATCAAAATCCTGTAGACCTTGTAGACCCTGTCCTAAATACACAAAAATACATACATACTTACATACATACATACATACATACATACATACAAGAGAGTACTAACTATTCTGGCATAGGGAAGAATAAACATTTGCAAGAAAAAAGGATGCATCATGAGACTATAATATTAACAGAAATAAATCAGATACACAAGCTTATATATTATTACATTGTTTCTCTTACATGAGAACTATAAATAAAGATCAAAATAAAAGGTAGATATTTTTTTCTCACTTCCTTTGCTCTTTATATATTGGTTCTTACTACACTAACTGGACACTATGTAAAAATTTCTAGCACAACACAGGGATGTGACACTACATTTTCAGCCGTAAATGTAAATATAGGTCAGATGTCTGTAATGAAAATTTGGCGTCAGAACTCAGCTGAGCTGCTGGGCATGGTGGTGCAGGCCTGTAATCCCAGCACTTGGGAGGCTGAGGCAGGAGGATCAGTGGGAGTTCGAGACCAGCCTGGGCTACAAAGGCCAGCTCAAGGCCAGCCTGAACTGCACAGCAAGACCCTGTCTCAAAAAGACAAAAAAAAAAAAAAAAAAAATTCAACTAGTTGCATTAAGAACACTGGATGCCAAAACTTGGAACAGCAATAAAAAATAATAATAATAATAATAATAACATTTCTCCTGAGTAACTGTACATTGGTGACATGTGAACGTGATGATATTTCAGAAGTATTAGGATTCAGAAGATAAAATGTCAATTTTTTTGCAGTCACTAAACAACATGCCTGTGTCCGCTGCCCCAGCAGCTGCTCTGCATCCGGGTGGGCTCCTTTCTCTCCTGACTTGGGCCTCCTGCGAAGAGGGAGAGAGGCGGAGGCCCAGAGACCGGGACCTTCTGGGACGGGTCCCTGCTACCAAGCACGCACGGCGGCTGCTGCCGTGCAGGGCACGCTCCAGGACGGTGGGCTCCGCACCCACGGCAGGACCCAGCTGCCCCTTCGCAGGAGGCTTCTGGCCCGGCCGCACGCCCTCGGCCCGGGTATTCGCAGGTCCGCCCCTGCCCCTTCCACCCGCCGTCATGAATACCCAGGTTGAAGATCTCAGACATTTGTATTTCTCAATGGAAGTACCATCGCTTCTTCCTCGGGCAGTGATCTGATCGCTGCTCCAGCCCCAACCTGGGGTGACGCAAGCTGACGTCAGGCTGGGGTGCACCCGTGCCACGCGCCAGGTCCATTTCCAAAGTTGAGGAGTCCTTCGCCACACTTTCCTTTCTTCTGCCTGGAGCAACGTTTCTCAGCACATCCGTTCCTTCTCCGTCACTGCCCGCCTCCTCTCCTAATGCTCACCGCCCCTCATTTCATTCTTTCTTCAATCAAAAACAAAACAAACAAACAAACAAACAAAAAACCCCACTGGGCTTAGCATCTCTAAGATAAGCAGAATAAGCGCGTTCTTGTCTACATGGAAATTAGTTTTGCTGCCTTTCTTCACCTAATAAAAAAATGTCTTCAAAGCAAATTCTTAGATTGAATTGCTCAAATGGAGGGTGTTCAGCTTTGCTTTATTTTCTGTGCTGCTGGGTGTCGAACCAGCTTTCAGTGTGACAGCCCTTTTCACTTATTTTTGTTGTTGCTTTATTTGCTTGTTTTGAGACAGGATCTTGCTAAGTTGTTCAGCTACCGACTCAGGAGGGCTCGAACTTACAAAGCTCCTTGCCTCAGCCTCCCTCCTCCTCCTCTTCTTCCTCCTCTTCTTCCTCTTCCTCCTCTTTTTCTTCCTCCTCTTCCTCTTCTCCCTCTTCCTCTTCCTCTTCTTTCTCCTCTTCCTCTTCCTCCTCCTCCTCCTCCTCCTCCTCCTCTTCCTTCTTCTTCAAACACTAATATCTTTATTATGGCATAACGTAGTATTTTATACATTAACTCACTTTACAGTAAGAACCAATAAACAACTCCACAGAAACCACTGCACAAGATGGCCCCCAACATAAAATTTTTTGCAAGGTCGTAATTCAAGTCCATTTAGCTGCTGGGCACATCAATTGGAAAATATTTTCTCTGTAGAAAACAGCCAAAGTGACGGTGCTTTCCACAGGCTTCTGCGGTCCTCCAAGGGGCCCGCCTGGTGGAAGTGGGCGCCCGGGCTTCCTGCTGCCCACGGTGGTGCTGCCGCCGCCCGCTCACCCCCTGCCCTCCACAGGAGGACCCTGGGCCGGCGCTGCTCTGTGGTGCGCAGCCTGCAGCTGCAGATCCCTGTCTTTACAGAAGGGGCGCTTGATCTCGTGACCCTGCCAATCTCATCCCTATCCAGCCCGCAGATTCCCATCTATTTATGGTTCAGGGTTTGTACTCGAGCCGCGACAGTGCTCTTAAAAATAATTATATGCTGAGAAGCCCTGCTGCTGGGGAGACTTTCGAATTCAGGAGTGCATTTTAATATTCTGATTTTAACTTATTAAAAGGACACCATGCCGTGTACAATTAGTTACCTTCTTATTTTTCCTTTCATTCTGGATCTTTTACCCCGAGTCTATGTATTTGTTTGACCTCCCAAGTTGAAAAGAAAACATTTGGAGCTGGTTAAGTGAAAGTGTAGGTGCCGTAGTGAGACACATTGTTTTCTGCTGCCTACTGTGGGGCTTTGAAAAGCCACTTCATTTCTTTGGGCATCTGTAAAGAGAAAAGTCATGATGGTACTGAAAATCTCTTCCAACTCTGAATTAGGCACCTGATTAGTCACTCTGAAGTCACCCCTCTCCATAATATTCACTGCTTTTCAAAACTCCACGCACATTAAATAGATCCCCTATCTCATGGCTCACGCTGTCTGGTGACCAAAAGGATGGTTCTGTAGTATCTGTCGTGGTCTCTGCCCCAGAGACCAGTGATTTTTAGATAGACAGGCATTGGGTTCATATTGTGAAATCTCAAAAACTTAGTCTTACTTCTCTATCCCGTAAAAAATCACTTCTCTTTATTCATGCTGTTTCCCAAAATAAATTGAATCTGCACTTCGTGACATGGACAAATGACCCAGAGCAAAGGAACGTGGCCTTTGTGCATAGTGCCGGGCTTCTGTGATGCACAGGTAACAAACGCATTTGGTTCTTCCGCAGTCATCTAAATATCACAATTGTCTGTAAGATAAAGAAAATGCATCTGTGGAAATAGAGCAAGGATTGAGCTGTACAGTTCTACAGTTCTTGCTCTTACGGGTTCTTACTTCAGGGTTAGAGGCCTTTTATGTAGTCTTTTCAATAAGTGTTAAGAAGCAAGACTTAATTTTTCATGAAGAGCAGCAGGGGCACATAAGTGGCTGAGGCAGGAGGATTGCCACAAGTTTAAGGCTGCCTGGGCTACAGAATGAGTTCAAGCCAAGCCTGGACTACGTAATTATGCTCTGTCTCAAAATATGCATATAGTTTTAAACCAGGTGTTGTACCTGACATTTGATGGGTGGTGACGCATGTGTGACAGCAGAAGATACTATAACATGCATGAGCCCCACGCCTTCCGCCTGTCAGCCAAGAGCCTTCCTGGTCGCAGTAGGTCGGTCGTGTGAGGGAACTCGGCAAGTCTCCAGCCCAGTAGAGACAAGCGTGTTACACCCAGCAGAGGCAGTTGTGTTACACACAGTGGAGGCAGGTGTGTTACACATGGTGGAGGCAAGTGTGTTACTGCAGTGAGCCTGCAGATGCAGAGAGGCGGGAGAAGCCGGTCATTCCGTTCCAACAGCAAATTTCTTCTAATACAGACAGAAGACTGTAGTGACCTCAGCCAAACAAAGGAATAAGAAATCCTCACTTGCTTAGGCAGAGTGGAGTGGAGCAGCTGGGGTTCCATCCCCTATAGGCAGTGCTGCGCCCCTCCACCCCGTCCCCCACATGCTGAGACATAGATTGAGACCGGAAGTGGTGGCGCACACCCGTAATCCCAGCACTTGGGGAGGCTGAAAACAGGAGGATCACTAGGAGTCTGATCTACTTGCTGAGACCCTGTAGACTCTGTAGACCCTGTACCAAATACACACACACACACAAGGAATTCTGTCATCTGCTTTCTTACTCCTGATCAGCCACTTACACTGAAAATTTTAGAGTAGGCCCAAAGGGGAAAACGGGCTCCTGGCACTCTTTACTTATGGTTCTTTATTCATCAAGGAGCCAAAGGTAAAGCATATCAGTTGGATGGGCACAAGTCAGGACGTGGACTAGAACAGTGGAACCAGCTTTGTGCAGCACGGTCACCGTTCTATTAAGAATGAAATACACGTGGGGGCCAGGGAGATGGCTCAGTGGAGTAAGTGCTTGCCTGGCAAGTGTGAGGTCCTGAGTTTGATCCTTGGTACCACAAAAGAAAGAGAAAGAAAGAAAGAAAGAAAGAAAGAAAGAAAGAAAGAAAGAAAGAAGACAGACAGACTCAACCAGGCATAATAGTACACACTTGTAATCATTGCGTTCCAGGAGGCTGAGGCAGGAGAGTCACAAGTCCAAGCCCATCCTGGGTACTTTGACAACTCAGTGAGACCATGTCTCAGAACTTTTTTCTTTAAAAAGGATTTGAATGTAGCTCACTGTGCAACCCTGAGTCCATATTACTGAAAAATAAATAAGGAGCAGGAGGAAGAAGAGAAAAATGTACATGCACATAAAAGTTGGAAGACACAAATTGTTAAAGATGTGTGATCTTGATCATTCCAAATCACACTGTATTTTCAATTAATATGTTAAAATTGCTTTTGTATGCATGCTCCTGGCATTATACAACATAAAGGTGAGTGACAGAACTCTTGTTCACAGTTCAAATTATCTTTAGAATTACAGTGAGTAGCAACAGAAAGCAGCCTGACAAGACAGAAGAGAGCAGTGGAAAGATTGTTTTGTTTTGTACCAAGGATCGAACTCAGAACCTTCTGCTTGCCAAGCAGGTGCTTATGCCTGCTGAGCTATATCCCCAGCCAACAAAAGGGTATTGCTATGCCTTTAACAGCACTGTTTCTCCTGCCTGCTGAACGTGGGGTAAGTACCACATTTTCATTTAGCTCTGGGTCCCGCGAATTATGTGGCCAGCCCCCAAGTGGGAAAAGCGGAAAGCAATGAAGAAAGAAGAATCAGAATAAGAGAAAAATCAAACTTACAGCAACACCCATCTGCTGTTTCTGCAAGACGATATTAAAAAGTGTTCCAAGTCCTCATTTTGAAAGCATAATGTAACTTCTTATTAATACCCGTGACACGTACCAATTGCATTCATCTTGGGGAGCTGGTTCAGAAACACATCGCATCTTGATGTCCCTTATTCCCCCCTCCCCAGCGTGCCCTCTTCTAGCTTTCACCAAATCCCCAACCCCCGCCCCTCGCAACTCCCAGTCCCCTTTCCTATCTCCAGAGTCTGCCTCTGTTTCCTATGATCTCTTTTCTTTTTTTCTCCAAGAGAAATCACGTGATACTTAACTTTTTCAGCGTGGTTTCTTTCACTTACCAGTAACGAGCAGTATAACGTTTCCAGTTATTTCAGTCCTCTAAGCAAAGCGTCTTACCTCCCACTCGCTATCCACACTCTTTCAAGAACTCACTGCCTGCAGTAGCCACGGGACTAACACTAGGGGGCAGCCGCTACCATCTGTCAACTCGCGAGGGCCCCAGAGCTCCAGTGCTAGAGGAGCACTTAAGGAGACCCCAATCAATTCAAGGCATACTCATTACCTAAGAAGCCTGGCTTTTAGCGTCATGTTAGCTTATGTTGCTGAGATGCTTCGTGAAAAAAGATGAGCAACTTATGCCAAGGGACTTTAAGTGTTTCTATGTGAAAAAGCAATTGGCAATTCTATTTTTTGTTTGCTTTTTTTTTTTTTTTTGCAATTTTATTACTTTTAATAGGAAATCACAATGAGACAGTTTCAAAACACGCTAGTAGGACAGCCACAGTAATTAATACAATGTATACGGTTGACTTCATAGTGGTTGTTCAGAGTACGAGATGCAGACATGCTAACTCTTCTAGACACTATTGGTACAAATATTTCTTCTCATTGAGCTAAGAGAAAGGAGTTGTATGCATAGTCCAATATCTCATAATAGTAGTGGGTTATCAGCAGAACTGGCATTATCAGAAGCTGTTGACTTGAGCCTTTTATAGCTCAGCATGCTTATCTGGCTTTACTTTTTATACCTCATGGTTAAACTTTTCTGCTGGATGGTTAAGGCCAAGTTGAAGCAAGACCTATATAATAAAGCAAGTAACTTTTGTACAGTGTTTTGTAGAACTTTTGTCAGTGTCAGCCATCTGGATGAGTCGCGGCCATTGCTTGACCAGTTTGCTCTCTGTAAAAGCCTGAGAGAATGTTTTCTCTCTAGGTGACTCTCCTAAGGCACACTATACCTCATCATTCCCTTTCCTCTGTGGCCCCATAATCTCCTTGAACAGAAAATTTGGGCCACCACTGAGTTATAGAATGTTACAGTATAAGTTCTCTTATGTCCTGAGTCCTCACTGACCTTAAAGGGTTAGGGCTGAAATACCAGCTATCCTTGTAGCCCTTTTTTTTTCTCTAATTTTTTGGTCTGCAAGCTTAGGTTCTGAACCCTCCAGAAGAAAAGCTTAGTGATACTATTACTCTATAACATAGATACTTGAGTGTAACATCACTGTCTTTCTGAATATCAAATGTCTTAGGCTTAACTTGGAATCAATATTTTCCATCAGTCATTGATATTCTAATAAATCCTTATAGAATGTGATAAAAAAAATTGCACATTTTTACACAACAATTTAGAAATCTAACCATATACAAAATTGTAGCAGGTCAATCTTATGGCATTTTCCTTGTCTCTTATTTCCTTTTATTACCTTTTGTTGTTGTTGTTTAAAACAAGTATTTACCTGAGAGTACAGCAATAATTGAAGTGACATTAGAAGGAGCACGCAGCTAAAAGCCCAGAATGACAGGCATTCTAAGTATGGTTTTAGTCTTACACACTGCTATCCTCAGTGTCAAAAACCTGTTGGAGATTCTTAACATCTAAATCATCCTGTGTGTAGAAGAGCCTGGTTCTGCCCTGCCATGTTTCCTAACTTTTCTGTTTGCTCTCTCTTCATTGCTTCATCCTTAAATTCTTGATTTCCCTAGTGTAAGAACTCAAAAGAAGAAATAAAAAAGGAAAGGCATAACATAGCTAAATGATGACTCTATTTTACCAACTCACACTACGAAACAACGATGATAATTGGGGAAAAAAAATTTTCAGGTTGGTGTCTCCGTACAACCTTACAATGATTGGTCATTTTACTTGGAGTTTAGTCAAAAAGAGCACCTTATTCCACTGAGATGACAGGGCAGCTAGTGCTACAGTTTCCTAATTAAAAAGAGTAAAGCTTTTAGAAGAGACTAAACTCTTTATTAATTACAAAATAAATAAAAATTCATGATAAGATAAATTACAAAATAAATTTGTGAAGGTACAGAAATCTCGCCAGGCAGGAGATAGGAATAGCATCACTCTAAGGAGAGTAGGAGCCCACAGAGCTTGCAACATTGTACTTGTTTGATGCCACAAGGTTTCCAAATGAAAATTTTATGAAAAATAGATTGAGACCTTTAATTCCAGCCCTTGGAAGGCTGAGACAGGACGGCTGAGAGATTAAGGACAGCCTAGCTACACAAAGAGACCCTGTCTCCAAGGCCCCCCCTCCAAAAAAAAGTAGACTGAAAGTTCCATGAGGGCTGGGGAGATAGCTCAGTAGAATAAGCACCTGCCTGGCAAGCGCAAGGGCCTGAGTTCAATGCCCAGTACCCAAAAGAAAATTCCATGAAACTATGCTGAGAAGCCACTGTTGTGAATTCCCACTGTGCTGGCAAGGCTAAGAAAGAAACACCTTCGACCTCAGTTCAGCAGAAACCTCCAAGGTGACAGCTCACAACAAGAGCAGCTCCTCCTGCTAGAGACATTTGGAAATGCACAGGGTGTTTTGAGGGTCCTAGAAATAAGAGGTATTATTTCCATTTAATGTGGTAGGGAAGCAACTGGACAGCAAAACAATAATGCAGTTAAGAGATCAGCAGAGTTGGGCTGGGAGATAGCTCGGCGGTCTAAGCACCTGCCTGGCAAGCACAAGGACCCCGGTACAATCCCTGGTAACTGCATGCCATGCCGGCCCTAAAAACCTGGTGTGGTGACTCACACCTGTAATCCCAGCCCTAGGAAGGCTGAGACAGGAAGGTCACTAGCAGTTCAAGCTGCATAGAAAGACCCTGTACCAAATGAATAATTTTTTTTAAAAAAGAGATAGGCAGAGTATCCAAGCAGCCACTTTCCCAAATAAGGTATACAAAGAGCCAACAGGCTCATAAAAAAACACTCGCCATCTGCTACTCATTAAGGAAATGCAAATTAAAAGCACCGTGAGCTGTTGCTTCACCCCGGTAAGATGACTGTGGTGAGAGACAAGGACTGACAAGGATGTGGAGAAGCAGGAGCCTGTGCGTGTTGTGGGGGAGAATGCAAGCTGATACAGCCACCACGCGAAATGGAGCGGAGGCTCCTCAGAAAACTAAATATAGAGCCACCGTGTGTATGATCCAGCGATCCTACTGCTGGGTATGTAGCCAAGGAGTGGCGATCAATCTGTTAAAGAGATACCTGCACTGCTGGCTCCGCTGCACACGAGCCGTGATAGCCAAGATTTGGAGCCAACCTATGTGCCACTAACAGATAAGAAAGTGTCAGATGCATGAATAGGTGTGTGTACACATGCAATGTAGACACAGAATGCATTGATGTACATATATGTATATATTGAGTAGAACTTCCTTCCTAAGGCTAAATAACATTCTTTTTGTATGTATATACGTATATGCAGTACATGGATATTACATGTATTTACATGAATGTGAGACATGTAATATAAGCTATATATATAGCTTATGCTAGTCACCCTTCAAAAGGCAAGAAATTCCATCATTCGCAAGAACATAAATGAGTGTGGAGGACGTGTTTTACTATCTGTGGTGAACCAGGCCCTGAAAAACAAATGCTACACTATCTCACTTAAGTATAAAAATCTAAAACAAGTTGGATGAATGGAAGCAGAGGCTTGGAAGGATGGGGTTCCCTGAGGCTGGGAGAAGGGGCTGAGTGAGCACCTGCTGATGAGGGGTGCAGAGCTCCAGCGAGACAGCAGGGTCGTGCTGAGCTCTAGCACGCAGGAGAGTGCCTGGGGTTGGTATTCTGCTACATTACTGTGCACCTCCAAATAGGTAAGAGTAAAGTTCAAATGTTCTCATCATCAGTACTAGGTGCACTGATAAATAAGTTAACCAGGGGCCAGTGAGACAGCCCAGCAGTCTAAAGCGCCTGCTGAGGCAAGTTTAGGCAACTGCAGGGACCCTGGTTCGATCCCCGGCACCACATGCTGCGCCAGCTCCATCCCCAGGGTGGGCTGAGGCGGCCATAGCATTAAAAAAAAAGTTAACTGGCTTGATTTAATCATGCCACATTTTATCAAAATATCACATCATAGTCAAAACAGGAGGATCACTATGAATCCGATCTGTGTAGTGACACCCTATAGATCCTTTACTAAATACATAAAAAAAAAAAAAGAAATGCACAGTTATAGCTATACTGTGAAACACAATAAAATAGCCCAGTGCTCATTCTGATAATATTTTGCAAATGAAGAGATACAGAAACCTGTTGATTCTTCTTCTCGTAAGTCTCTTGGTGTTTTAGATACAAGCAAAATACACACTCAGAACCCCACAGATGCCGCTGGGCACATACGTACACAGGCGTCCCTTGTAGCCTCGGTCCTGCTGTTGGCGGCATGAACACCAAGGACGGCTGCTGACTCTCTCTCCAGTCCTGCAGGAGGTGTGCGGCAGCTGTGCTCCTAGCAGACTTAGTCTTATCAAAGCAGTGCTGCTGAGGGTAAGTCATGCTTCCATATATAATAGATGGCAGGGTGAAGGCTATGAGATACGCCGGACAGGTACTTTTCTCTGTGATTGACGTACTGTGAGATGTTTAACATC
>PVKN010015461.1:0-18497 GCA_004027915.1 Capromys pilorides | reverse complement strand
CTATCTTCCCAGACCCTCCCATAGTATTTGAGTAGGTTAATATATACAAAAGTATCAACTAAGAGAAAGTTTTCATGATAGTAAAAATTTACTAAGAAAAAACATAACATAAAGACTGGAATGGCAAATATATGACCAGCACTTCTAACGGTTTGGGGATAGGATATTGCACAAAGTTTTAGTACATTGTGGACATGGACAGTGTCCATGACACCGGTGGCCAGGTGTTACTTGTGGGACTCAGCTATTGCTATTTCCTTGATATCCACCCTGTTGACTGCAGGAGAAGTCCATTTGTAGAATATGCTGATAGAAATATTTTGCTGGGGAGATAGCTCTGAGGCACAAGTGCCTGCCTGGCAAGTGCAAGGTCATGAGTTTGAACCCCGGTCCCACAAAAAAAAGAAACTTAGAAATATTTTGCTGCTGTATACAAAAGGATAATTAAGACTGCTGTTGTATACCTCTTTTTCTCTTGTGCTTGTTTGCCCTGTTTGGTGGAATCTTTCTATTCTCTTTCATGGAGTTGTGGTCATTTTGATCTCTCTCTAGAATATCTGTTAGTAGTCAGTGAAGGGTTGGTTTTGTCATGAAATTCTTTAGTTGTTCTTTGTCGTGGAAATATTTCACTTCTCCATTAAACTTGAAAGAGAGTTTTTCAGGATATATCAGTCTGGGTTGGAATTTGTTTTCTTGCAAGACTTGAAGTACTTTGCTCCAAGCTCTTCTTGACTTGATGGTTTGTGAAGAGAAACCTGCGATTATACTGATGTGTCTTCCTTTAAATGTGTTCTGTTTCTTTTCTCTAGCAGTTTTTAGTATACTGTTCCTGTGCTGAATATCTGTGATCTTGATTATTATATGTCTGGGTGTGGTTTTAATTAGGTTGATGATATTTGGAGTTCTGTATGCTTCAGTTTGCTGAATGTCAGATTGTTTCCCCATATTTTGGAAGTTTTCTTCTATTCTGTCCATATTTTTTTATATCATTTGTATTGACTCCTTCTTTCTCATTGATGCCTATTAGTCTTATGTTGTTCATCTTTGCATCATCTTGCAGATATTGAATTACTTTTTCCTGCACCCTAGTTGTCTTTAAGAGATCTTTTCTTACTTTTTCACCAGCTTCAATGGTGTCTTCAAGGTCTGAAAGTCTATTTTCACTTTCATTGAAATGGTTTTGCCAGCTAGTGACTGAGGTTTTAATTTCCTGTATAGCGCTTTGAATCTACTTCATGCATTCTATTTCTTTCTTATATTTCCCATTCAAGGATCCCATTATTTTTCTATTCTCTTCTACTATTTATCAGTGTCTTGTTTAGAAGCATATAATACTTTTTTCACTATAGTTATCATTTCTTTTTTCACTTCAGAAATTATTTCTGATCTGATTTCCTCTATATCATTCTGCAGTTGTTTGATTACTTCCGATGCTATTATTTCTGAGATTCCAGGTGTGTGAATTCCAATTTCTTCTATGCTGTTGTCTCCTGTTTTTGTTCTGGGTGGGCTCAGGGCCTGAGATTGCATTTTGTTTCTTCTCTTTGTTATTTTGTATAGCACTGTCTTCTGACCTTTGGTGTAGATCTTTAGTAGAGTTCTTACCATAGCACCAGATCTGGATCTACCAAGCTCAAACTCATCCGGGTGGGTGTGGCTTGGGTCTGACTGCTGAGCTCCAGTTCTTCCTGCTGCAGCCTTTGGAGCCAAACCTGCTATGCCACTCTGGCGAGATGTTCTGCTTCTGGATCAAGTGGATGGGTCTTGCCTCTAGCCTGTCTGTAGGGAGTTCTGTTGTGAAGTTCCAAACTGAGTGTGTCTGGTGGTTCAAGTTCCACATGCATGCCAGGCCTGGGTGCTGGGTCAAATGAGTTTCTGGCAGGTTCTGGTTGGTCCCACTCACATGTTGGGCCTGGGTGCTGAGTTAAACAGGAGGCTCTGGGTCGAATGAGTTTCTCCCAAAAGAAGATATTATGTAATTCTAGGGTTAATTTTAAAGTAAGCAGCAAAGCTCTCTCCATAATGGCTTAACTCACTAGCACTGTCTGTGGATTCTCATTAACTTTTATGACGACTCCTCCTGAAATATGACCACACTGGAGGTGTGAAGTGATAGCCTACTGCGACTTTATTTGCATTTTCCTAATAACCAGCAACCTTAGTATCTGTTTGCTTCTTGTCTATCTGCGTATTTTCTTTGTAAAAATGCCTGTTCAAATCCATTGACATTTTTAATTCAATTGTCTATTTTGTTCCTGAGTAACTCTTTTTTATAGCAGAAATTCTAGGCTTTTACAAGGAATATAATTTGTAGACACTTTTTCCAACTCTAGCTTATGATTAAACTCATTTAGTAGTTTCTTTTTGTGAATATTCATTTTCAATTGTGATGGAATTTAATTTATCTATTTTTTTCTTTTGTTGCTTGCATGCTAGTGTCATAGTTCAAAATTATTACCAATTTCTGGGTTATGAAGTTCTTTATCTGTTTTTTTCCCAAGAACTTTGTAATTTCAGCTCTTACGCTAATCCATTATATGATAGTTTTATGCTCGGGAACGTGCAAGTCCAGTTCTTTTTTTTTTTTTTTCTTTGTGGTACCAGGGATGGAACTCAGGACCGGAGGGCCAGAAGAGTGGCCAGAGATCTGGGATGAAGGTGGGGACTTGTGCAGGATTGGGCTAGGGGCGGAGGTCACTGCGATGCAGCAGGAGCTGACTGGAGGAGGGCTGGGGCGCGAAAACCAAGTTTCAGGTTAACGGGAGGGGAGGTTCCAGAAGGCGGCCTGGGAGCGGCTCCACTCTGGTTCCGGGGTCCGCACAGCGCCCAGGGCCTTCGCGATGACTCAGGCCACTGCATGGGCAGAAGCCCACCAGTAGGGGATGCCCCTTTGCTTTCTGAAAGCCGCTTGCAGAGCCCCTGCTGAGCGCTCCTGGCTCCGCGCTGGCCATCAGCGGATCCCCCGAGAACGGCTGTTTCTTTTCTTCAGTTCTGCCCTGTACAGCTACAAGTCCCTTCTCGCGTCACTGCCTCAGGGCTTTGTTTGCTGATTCTGGAGAAAAGTTTCAAATCACAGACTGTCAAATTTGTAAATTTGTTCATTCTTTAAGATTTTTTGTGGCTATTCTTCCTCATAACTCCAGGTAAAGCTGAGGGATGACCTTTCTGCTTTCCCAAAGCTTCCCTGCAGGTTTATTTGCGCGGCGCTCATGGTTGTCCTTCGGGGCATCGAGGACACTGCGCGCACTCCCAGTGTCACCTTCCCATTCCCATGCCTGGGACAGTTTCCCATTGATTTATTTCTGCCGCAGTGGCTAAGCATTTCCGGTGCACAGACTCCGGCCTTCCTGCCTGAGTTCACTCCCATTCCGACGGTCTTTGGAGGCCGCTTTAACTGCGTCCTTGGAAGAGGTGTGGCAGAGCAGCAGGAGCACACTGGGACCTTACTGATAAACAAGGTGGAAGCACATGAAAGGAAGGGAGAGCCAGGTCTTCCTGAGTGGGCTGGGCCCCAGGCCAGCTTGCTGGGTGCCTTCATCAGAAGAGATGAAGATGACAGGCATGTCACATGATGACAGCGGGGCCCAGCACGAGGTCAACCATGCGATCCCTAAGGCAGAGATCGGAGCCTGGTGCCGTGGCCAGGGAGCGCCACAGCCACGGGAAGCGGGGAGGAGGCAAGAAAATGCTTTAGCTGGGCATGCCCCTCTGAGAGGTGAGAGAACCACCAATCCCAGGCCAGCCTGGCACCTGAGGGCCTTAGCAGGACCCTGCCTCAAAATAAAAAGTAGCAAGGCCTGCATGCAGTAGTCGCCCTGAAGGTCCCGCATTCAATCCCTAGTGCTGCTCCCCGTGAAGGAGAACAAACCCTGTCTCCCAGAATGTGCAGGAAGACTGCATCTGCTGACGCCTTGGCCATGGGCTCTTGGCTTGCAGATGTGGGGGTTTCTGCTGTTTTTAGCTACTGGTTCTATGGAATCTGTGGAGAAGGCTAGCGTGGGCAGCCAAGCAGCACCCCTGAGCTGGGGCTCTGGCACCAGGAGACAACACAGACCTCCATTCCACCCATAATCTGAAGGAGGATTTTGCTTTGACTCAGGGATTTTGGAGTCCAGAGTTGCCTGGCTCTGGGCAAGAAGGTGTGGTGGGAGGGTCTGGCAGAGGCACACTGCCCATGGTGTCACGGTGGCCAGGAAGCAGGGATGGGTGTGTGTGTGTGTGTGTGTGTGTGTGTGTGTGTGTGTCACTGTCAGGGTCTGATCCCCTCCCAGAAGCCCCACCCTTAAGCATGTGTGGCTGCAGGGGTCTTCTGGGTACCAACCAGGGCAGACCTTCAAGATAGAAGACTTTGGAAAGCAGCAAGAACTCGGGCAATGCATTCTAAGCACAGGGCAGCACTCCGAGGGAGATTGATGGCAATGTACCTTTGTCTACCATCATTTTTGAAAAGTTCACTGTGTGTTGCACCCACAACTGGTGTCTGAACTCAGCATCCCTCCTGGGGCAGGCATGGACGGTCTCGGACTCTCAAGTGTACTGTGATGTGTGCTGTGTGGAATAGGCCCTCGGGGCTGGTGCCTTAGTGACAGAGGGCCGCAGCCATTCTGAGCATCATGGGAAGTTGCTCTTGAGGAGGTGGCCATTGGGACACTTGTGAGACATGAGTGGGGGAGTTGTTGAGAATCCCAAGAGCAAGGGTGAGGAGATAGAGGTTAGAGAGGGCACAGCCCCAAGGCCTGTGGACCGAGATCATCCAGAGCTGGCCGGGCTGGGAAGGCTTCCCTGCCCCCACGGGCCATCTTCCCCAGACATCCACACCAGCTCCACCCCAGGCAGTGTCACGAGAGGCTTGTGGCTCTGCCCCAGCATAACAGCGTCTCTGGTTGGTGGGAGAGAGGCCTGGAGAGAGCGGATGGACAAGGCGTGTCATGTGAGCCTTTCGACTTGGGACTCACACATGGAAGAGGGCGGCCTCTCTCCAGGGAGCTTCCTCTCTCGGCGTCCCCTCGAGGAGTCCTACGGGAAAGGACATTCCTAAGTGTGGCTCAGCCTGGCACCAAGTCCTGTGTGACTTTTGAATCATCGTCCCATACAGTGGAGCCTAAGCTCCAAGATAACTACCGAGTCTGCACTGTTGCACCATGTCAGTGGTCACTTTTGGGGCACAGCAGAAGGTCCCCCAAGCTCGGTTCGAATTCTCTGTGCACATCCATTGCTGGGTGTCTTGTCCAGAGGCCCAGTGGCCCCTTGTCTGGACTCAGGTGAGACCTGCCAGGCAGCTGGAGGTCCCATGGAGAACAGCACAGTGCTAAGAAGCATGGCCGAATAGCCCGCAGCTGCTTGGTTGCAAATGCGGCTATCAGCATAGGTTGTGGGTTTTCTCACCTTAATACACTTTTTTTCCCTCACAAAAGTTATGGAAAATATCAAAGATAGGTGCTGGAATAGAAACGTACCATTCCCCATTGATAAGTAGAGTCACGAGTCACGGAACGAACCTCCAGGAGAGCAGGTGTGGAGCCTGGGCGGCCTGTGGTTTCACTTCCACACAGCCTTCTTGTGTAGCTTTCTTGTAGCCCCCAGCACAGATCGTAGGCGAGATCCTGTCCTGCCTTCATCCTAAGTTTTATCTGAGGTATGGATTTCTAAATAAATAATGATTGGTGTCCGCGGACGAGGCAGAGCCGCAGGTTGCTGCCTGGAGTGGGGACAGTGGCAAAGTGTCACAGAGTCACAGCAGCCATGGGAGGACGAGGGCGCCGAGGATGGCGCTCCCAGCTGGGACCTGCGGTTGCAGCGCTGCGCTGCCTGCTTGCTCCCCGGGGCCCGGGGCGCAGCCCGAGGTAGAGGCCCTGGACGCCAGCCTCGAGGACCTGCTGGCCAGGGTGGACAAGTTCGTGGGTATGCTGGAGATGATTCAGGGCGACTCGTCGCACGTCGTCAGCGAGGGCGTGCCCGGGATCCACGTGAAAGCCGCAGAGATGAGGCACATTTACAGCCGCATCGACAAGCTCGAGGCCTTCATGCGCATGGTCAGCGGCAGCATGGCCAGGATGGAGGAGCAGGTCGCCGGCGCTGAGGCCGAGCTGGGCACCCTGCCCAGAGCATTCAGGAAGCTCCTGCACACCATCAGCGTGCCCTCCTTGTTTAACAGGTCGTCTCCCACGCGGACGCAGCACGCCACCTATGAGCCGCCCGTCCTGTTTCAGACCGGAGACCACTTTCCCAGTTGCAGTGACAGTCCCCAGCTCTGAGCTGCTGACCCAGCTGCAGGAGAACCCCAAAGGAGCATCTGGCTTGAGTATTAAAAGTCCACTTCACTGGGATCTATGCTTGGGAGTATGGAATTTTTGAAGTTTATTTTCTAAGAACTCAGTACCTCCATTATTTCATGCAGGAAGTATAGACCTTTTTTTACATCTTCCAACTCTACTCCAAAAGCTGCGTGGATGGTGGCATGCACCTGTACTTCCAGCTATGGGGGAGGATTACTTGAGCCCATTAATTAGAGTCCATGCGGAATCAACTCCTCATGCCTGAAGGAAAATGAAAGATTAACGAAAGCTGCTTGGTGGGGCGAACGGGGTAGTAAAATGAATGAGGTTGTCTGTACAATGCGGTAGAACTCACTTTTGTGGATTTTACCATTCAACTAACAGTATTATCCTTTTGAGATTTATATATTTATATAATTGCCAGAAAAATGGGCCATTAAAGCCTTATTATTATTCAATCCAAAAATAAATAAATAAATAAATAAATAACGATGCCTCCTCCTTAACTGCACACACCTGGATAACCCTAAGCACATTTTCTTAACCTTCCTTTATTAATACATCCTTGTGCTATCTCGACCATCTGGAATTTTTTCTTTGTGAATTTTCACTAACACGTGACACTTTGTTACCTGTGGACATTACCACATTTTTTCTTTCTTATTTTGGTAAATGGAATTTTAAATGGTTGTGGGCTAATATCTATACTCACTTTTGCCATGGAGTTTATAAATCATGTGCTTATAAATTGCTGTCTACAGTGACTGAACTGGTCTGTATTTTGACCTGCAAAGGGTACACACTGAATGTTCACACCATTCTCTCCTGCATTTGATAACACAGTGTGTCTCTGTGTCTCACCTGAATGTGCTGGAGTTTTAGATTCATAATCTCATTGAGAAATGCCATGACGTTGCAGCCAAAATTATCATCACCTTTAAAATAGAAGAATATTTACATACAAATGTGGATGACATCGCGGGGGTACAACACAGCTGCCTTTGGCCAATGGTCGCTTTGTCTGCTGCTGCCCAGGGCTGTGCCAGCGATGCCACATTCTCACCTTGAAATGGCCAAGATGGAGACATTTGTTGCACAGACACTGGCGAATGACAACAGTGAGCGCTTTTGCATGTGTTTTTGGAACCAGCCCATGGCCAGGACAGCACGACAGACAGCAGTTGTGGACACCAAATGTCTTTCTTTGAAGAAACCTGGCCCAGTAAGGTTTGATGGCAGCTGGAGGGCTTGTGCATAGAGAAGGTTTTAGGGTCTACAGTTAGAAGCTTCATTGCTCTTTTCCAGTGTGGACTCTCTCAGGCTAACATGCTAATTTGCAAAATCAGGTTGCTCTGAGCTGAAGAGATGCAGACTCCACCATGCATGTCAGGCTACATGGCAACCAAGAGCAGAGAGCAACCTGTGGCAGAGGGATGGGTGGGATGGAGGTCGAGGGGCTGGGAATGCCGGAGTCCAGGGGCGCAAAACCCAGATGGCTTTGCGCAATAACAGTGGCTCATCCACCTCAGGCCTACATGGCTCCAGCACCCTGAGGGTGTGTCTCGGGTTTCCAGCAGAGCCTTCGGGGCCATCGCACTTGTTCCCAGCACTGCATCCTCTTTCCTGGAGCTTGCATCCTCCCTGAATCTTACATTCTTCTCTGGAGAGCTTCAGACAGCAGAATCCTAAAGACCACCGAGGTGGGCTCGCTCACAACCCCAAGGGCGGGTTCTGCACCGTGAAGTCCTGGGGTTTGTAGACAAAGAGGCCTCAGGGCTCCCAACTGCCAAGTGACCCAAGGCGTTGAGCCCCTTGTCTTCCTATGGTAGGCATGGATGCTGGAGCCCAGCGCCATGCCTCAGAGTCCTCCTTGCTCATCGGTCCTGACTCTGACCTCTGCACCGGAGAGTGGGTGCTGTCAGGCTCTCGCGGGAACCCAGAAGAAGGCTCTGGTGAGGTGACCGAGGGTGCAGTCCTCCTCCTTACCCTGCACCATTCTGAACTCCGCTTCTGAGAGAGCCCTGGGAGCTCCTGAGTGCGCCCTCTGTGCAGTGGCGAGGCCTGCTCTGGCCTCCTGTGCAGCTGAGCAGACACGGGGTCGGGGACTGGCGTCCCTTCGATGAGACACCATGGGCCTGTGGCCTGGGGCCTGGCAGAGTGAGTCCTAGGGCCAGGCCCCGCCCTTGGGAGCTCTGTGCTCCACGTGCCCCAGATGCTGGACCTGGAGGGGTGGAATTTCACCCTCTCCCCGCTACGCTTCTAGTCCTGCTTTGGCCCAGTTTCCTACTCCTACCTTTGGGCATGGAAATTTATCCCGTGCCCTCGCATCCCAGAAACGAGTACCTCGTTCTGGCCTTTGGGATTCACAGCCGAGGTGGTCTCCAGGCTCAGAAAATGCCGGGGACCTGAATCTGCATCCCGTTGCAAGATTAGGCCTGAGGGTTTTGGAAGGTGGACTGTTCTGTCCAGCATTATGAAATGGACGTGAGCCTCCGGCAGCGGGGTAGGGGACCTTTGGATCATAAATGTCTCCCCAACGTGCCTGGTGATGCTGTGCTGGCAGTGCCAACCTGTGGCACCACTGGCACGGGGAGCATCTCGTAGAGGGTAGGGCCTGTGCCGAGGAGCTGGGTCCCCGGGCGAGCCATTGGCACCCTGGCTGCTTCTGCTGTCCCTCCCTCCTGCCCATCAGGAGCCCAGCGGCACGCTCACCGCGACCTCCATGCCTAAGGCTCTTCCTCAGCACAGAGCCCAGGGCTGTGCAGCCGGCAGGCATGGAACGAAGCCTCCGAAGTCGAGGCTGTGAGAGCGCTGCCCCAGTCAGCCGTCTCACGTGTTGCGTGTTTTGGCATACAGTGGAGGCTGGCTGAGACGCGGGGCATGGGCACAACGTCCCATTTCCTGTCCCGTGAGTATGACTGCCAAGCCAAATGCTGAACAAACAACCTGCATGCCAAAAAGGGATTTTTTAAAGGACGAATCTAGAACCTTTGCATGTGTGTGTTTACAGAGACGCACACATGTTGTGGCTTGTGACTAGATTTCTCCCAAAGCCACATGCCATGGGGGGGAGGGAGGGGGAACTTTGGAAGAGTGGCCGGATTGCGAGGGCTAAGAACCGACTTGCTGTTAGCAGGCAGGCAGGACTGTCGCTGCTCAGAAGAGGCCCTCTCTTCCGTGACCGGAACTGGGTCTCCCTCCGCAGCTCTTCCACTGCCGCGTGTTTCCGATTCCTGGTTTCCAGTGTTGTGTCCGGGTGAAGACAGGAAGAGCCTGAGACACGCCCGCCCCACCCCTGTTGCAGCTCCTCCGCACCATCTGTGTCTGTGAATGCACAGCGGTCTGCGGGACTCCGGGTCACCAACCACGTGACCGCAAAAGGCGGCGCCTCTCTTCTGCAGTGTCACCTTGAAGGCCACACTGGGAGACGAGATGCAGCTAACGTTCCAGTAGCAGAAACAGGGTCCCTGGGAAGATGCGGGAGGCCAAGCGGCCCCAGGAGACAGGGTCCACACAGGCTCTGCTCTGCGCCAAAGCCTTCCCCCAGAGTTGCAAAAGGACAGGGCAAGGGTGGGGCTAGAACACGGGCTGGTTGCATTCCCTGCAGCCAAGGCCACCAAGAGATGTCCCTTAACTTTGGTGTTTGGTGGAGGGGGAGGATCAGGAAACTTCTCTAAGGCTTTAAGCACAATAGAAAAATATTTCGCTTTGATTTTTAGGTCTGAAGCCCCACCTTCCTGACAGCTTCCGAATCAGGGAATTCCACCATTTTGTTCTCTTTCTAGACAGAACAGTGACAATTTTTCTTACCCTGTGAATAAGGGTGACAGAACCCAAGGGGGTTGTGGTCCAGAACTGAGTGCTGGGACCTTTGATCTGAGAGCAGGGGAGGAGCACCCAGCCCTCCTTGCCCAGAGGAACCTGTACATTTGTTCCATGGGTGACACAGAGGCCAACACGGCCCCAGCTCCCTGAGAGGAAGGGTTGTCATGGAGCAGGCTGGCTGGGGAAGAAAAGTGGGCAGGGCTGCAGCCTCTTCCCGACCTCCTCCAGCCCCGCAGCTCTGCCCCTCCTCTCTGCCTCCTCACCCCCTCTTCCTCCTCTGGGACCCCAGCCATCGCTCTGCGGGGCTCCCCAGCAGGGTGTGCGCAGAGTCTGGGTATCAGGCTGAAGCCCTGGGCTCCTCACCTGTGATCAGAAGGTCCAGGGAGTCCCCGGGGCCAAGCACTGGAGGGAGAGGCTGTGTGCGCTGACGTGTCCGCGCCAGCCCCCATGGGGGCAGCCAACTGGGTCAGGACCCCTGCCTGGTTACAGCTGACCTCAGAGTGACAGGAGGGGGTCAGATTTCCTCCAGGGCAGGACAGGACCCTGCTGTGCCAGGCACTCTGCTGCTGCCACCCTGCTATCCACGCTGCATGTGGCTCAGAAGCCGCCCTTGTTTCACCAGCCCAGAGCTGTGTCCCAGAGGTGCTGAGCCCAGGGAACTCTGCCTGCCCAGCTGGGGGCCGGGCATGGGCTGCACCTGAGACCAGGGCTCCATTGGTCCTGCAGACTGACCCAGGGGTCTCCTGCGGAGTCCACAGCATCTGCAGGCCCACCTGTGGCTGGGCCCTGGAGCCCAACAGGAACAGGGCTGGAAATGAGCCTGGTGCCACGGCTCTGGGTCCAGGTCCTGACAGCTTGTGTCTTCCACTGTCTGCCAATGTGAATGGCTCAGGTCTCTGTGTGAGCTGCCCGAGAGGGTTGTGACCCTTCTGAGGTTGCCACGGGGCTCAAAAAAGCAGAAAGTGTGGTTTGTTATAGGCACCAGGGAGAGGAGGAGGAAGTCATGTTACACGGGGCTCAGTTACCCCACATTCACCACCAGGGCTGCTGGGGCCACTGAGGCTGTTGTTCACCAAGATGTCTTAGGATGCAGGACTATGTTTATGAAACAAACACATGCACATTCACACGCACTCCAAGCTCACGCAAGCTTTCTCCTAGAATAACAACAAGAAATGGATCCAGACATACTGTCACACAAGGGTGGAATTTGACAGCCAAGCCTGACAAGGAAATTTCAAGATGAGAAAGTAATAGGCAGATCTCTCACTTTCACTTGGATGTAAATTCTTCAATACTGTGGTCATAAATATGACATTGATTCATGAATTCATATATAGATTCATGGATAAAATAATAATATATCCCTAGCCCTGTGTTTTTATTAGTGTTGCTTTTGCAGATGCAAAACAGGGCACCTGGTCTTCAAAATGCAGTATGTATAGCTTAGCACACAAATAAACTCATAATGGTGTGATGTCTCTGCAGATACCAGCCCACACTTTAGCATGCTCAGGGGACCTGCTGGGCACTTGGGCGCCCTCTCGGGAAATGCTTCCTCAGGTCCTTTGTCCAGTTTTGGATGAGGTAATTTCTGCTCCTTGTCCTCACTACTTGGACTCTCTGACATATTTTAAGCATGATCCACTTCTTCGAATTACACTTACAAGTATTCCCTTCTCCTTTAGAGTTTGTCTTATGACAGTGTCAGTCATGACCTCTCCTTCACAGAAGCTCTCTAGTTTGACATAGTGCCATTTGTCTGTTTTGTTTTTGCTGTCATTGTTTTGCCAGTACTTTCAGGTTGATAACCAAAATCATGGTGCTCTCTAGTTTTTTCTTTACTATTCCAGGGCTTGTGTTTAAGTGTTTACTATATTTCTGGATGATTTTTTTTTTTTTTTTTTTTTTTTTTTTTTTTTTTTTTTTTTTTTTTTTTTTTTTTTTTTTTTTTTTTTTACTGAGAGCAAGAAAAAGAGACCATTTCATTGTCCTGCATATGGGCGTCCAATTCTTCCAGCCCCATTTATTGAAATCCTATCTTCTCTCCATTTCATGTTCTTGGCAATTTGTTGAAAATCAATTGATCACACATTCCTGGACTTACTTCCGGCACCTGTTCTGTCCCATTGATGATGGCAAATTGGGCTACACCATTTCCTTGTGTTTGTAGTTAACAGAACTTCGTAGCAGATTTGATATTCAGCTTTGTGGTTTTGATCAAGATTGTTTCTGGCTGCATGGGGTCTTTGATTCTACATGGATATGCATGTGTGTGTGTGTGTGTGTTTCCTATTTTTATGGAAAATGCCTCTGGACTTATGCTAGCCACTGCACTGAATTTTTTGATAGCTTTGTGTATTAAGGACATCCTAATAGCATTATCCATACCTTCTGATATGGGTACAAATGATACCTGGCTATTCACTTGAATTCCTTTAGCAATGCTGCAGTAATTTTCAGCGTGAAGTTTTGCCACATCCTTGGCTTAATTTATTCCAAGTATTTTGTTGTTGCTGTTGATGCTGTCTTTAAAGGACAATGTTTTCTCCATTCATTTTTTTGGGGGACAGATTGATGTTTGTAATACTACAGTAATGATGGTATTTTGATTTAGCACCCCACATGGTAATGAGCTAGTTTATGAGTTTTAACAGTATGTTTGGCTGTGTCATCAATGTTTCATACACATGAAATTATGCCACTGGCTACAAGAGACATTGCCACCACCACTTTTCTTCAAAACTGGATGCTTTTCATGCCGCCCCTGTTTTTTGCTGTTTGGTTTGGCTGGGACTTCCTAGACTATGTTGAATGTGATTAGTGAGTGTGTGTATTGGGGGAAAGGGCTCATCCAACATCTGCCTTTAGAAAAGACACGTTGGATTACGCTCAGCAAAACTCCTAAAGACGAACATCTGATACGGATGCCCTGAGAAAGGCTGAGGCAGGCGGATCACAAGTCTGAGCCCGGCTTGGTGTGGAGAGGGAGAGGGAGAGGGAGGGAGGGAGGTGAGAGAGGTGAAGGAGGGAGAGAGGGAGAGAGAGAGAGAGAGAGAGAGAGAGAGAGAGAGAGAGAGAGAGAGAGGGAGAGAGAGAGATGGGAAGGCTCTTCCAAGGTAGCAGAAGAGCAGATGATCTTTAGCTAAAGGCCATTTTCCTTGCCCTGGGGAGCAGCTACTGGTTTCCTCATCGTCCCTGAAGCCCTCAGGTCAGGAAGGCACTGACCCCTGGGCTCCGGGTGTCATTGCTGCGCCCTTTCCAGCGGGTGACTCAGGGCCTTCAGCCTCCCCAGGTGAGGCCTTCGGAGAGGGAGCAGTGGCCGGAGGCAGAGTATGAGGGCCAGTGGCACACGGAAGCGACCAGAAGGGAAGGAAGCTGGAGGCTCTGAGGTGGCGGTGTTCACGAGTCCTGCAGCTTCCCGAGGGGCCACCTGCACTGCCACCACTTAGGACGGCGGTCCCCTTCCTGTCGCTCACTCTCGCTGACTTTCTCCGGGTGCACAAGGCAGGAAGACACGCGGCAAATGCGGGGTCCACCAAGTTAAAGCGTATATATTACAGTAAGACGCACGGCCGCTGCGCATCCTCAGAGTCCTCCCGCCGCCTGCGCAGACCCGTCCCGTCGTCCCTGCCTCTCCCAGGCGCAGCCTGGAGACCCTGTCCAGAGCACCCCGAGCTGCGCTGTACTGGCTGCCTGGATTCCCGAAGGACTGGAGACCTTTCCCTTCGTGGTGCTCTCGGTCTTGGGGAGGAGTCCAAGGTGCACCGGCCAGAACCGCCCAGAGAGGTGCTCAGGGCCAGAGCCCAGCGGCAGGAGCTGCTTCTGTTGGCTGCGGCAGTCCCCATGGTTTTGACTATGCTTCAGAAAGACACCGGGGAAAAAGGGCTCCAGGGCTGCCTGGGACAGTGAGGAGAAGGGTGACTGTGGCGTGTGCAAGGCCCGGGGAGGACCTCCAGGGGGCTCCCGGCAACCTGGCTTTTGCTGCAAGAAAACTTAAAAATATTTATTTATTTGTTTATTTATTTACTTATTTATGTATTTAGTATAAGGTCTAGAGGGTCTCACTACACAGATCAGACTTGTAGTGATCCTTGTGTTTTCAACCTCCCAAGCACTGGGATTACAGGTATGTGCAACCATGCTCAGTCTCAAAACCAACTCAGCATGCTCCAGGGGCAGAGATGGCATGGCCTGCCGGGGATCAAACCCCAGTCCCTGCATCTGGCTAAGCAGGCACTTTAACCCACTGAGCTATCTGGCAGGCCCTAAAATTTTGGTCATTCCTTGCACTCATGTATCTGTGGTATATTACATTTGCACAATTTTATTTGTAGTGCACAGAATTCTGTAAGTGGGCAGTTATGCGTCTATCCGTACATTGCCTGAGCTTATTGCTGCTTCTTCTCCTCCTCCTCCTCCTCTTCCTCCTCCTCCTCTTCCTTCTTCTGACCGAGGATCAAACCCTGGTCCCTACACTTGCCAAAGCAGGAGCTTAGTTTGCTGAGCTATCCCGCTGGCCCTGTAGTCCTTCTTTCGTAACAGGATAGTTGAACACCAGTAGTTGACAAAGGACAGCGATCCACTTCTCAGGGTTCTGTTGGCTGGAATTCCAGGTCAGAGTCCCAGTGTGTGGTGAGGACCTGAGGCTAAGTCCTTCTGGAGCCACCTCTCAGTACTGTCGCATTGGGCATTACCTTTCTGCACTAATTTTGAGAAGGACACACACATTCAAGCCAAACTTTAGGCAGCCTTCTGCTCACAATCCTCACCCACCTCGGCAGCTTCTCACTGGCTGTAGCTTCAGATTGGCCTTGGTTTTCCCTGGTACATGTACGCTCCAAAACCTAGAAAGTAAGTATGTGGCCTATGACCTGGTCATTGCCCTATGTGAAGCATATACATATACATACAAATTGTTCTGCTCTGGAAATGGCTCAGTGTGTTCCCAAATCTATGTGCTGGAACCTCGGTACCCATTGTGGCATTCATGGGGATGCAGCCTTCAGCAGCCTGGCCCAGCCTGTGGCTTCCCAGGAATATCACCAGACTGAGTCTCAGTTTTGCTTATCTACATGGAAGAGGAAGGTAGCAGCAGCAGGTCAGTAGTTGTTGTGAGGAAGATTAGAGATGTGGAAGGTTAGAGATGAGGGAGGTTAGAGATGAGGGAGGTTAGAGATGAGGCAGGTTAGAGATGAGGCAGGTTAGAGATGCAGGAGGTAAGATGCTGAGCCCTGGTGTGCAGTGGTGCCATGGCGTGGCGGTGCCAGTTTCCAGGCTTGGAAAGCACCAGGCCTGTGCTCAGGGGCTCAGCGCACCTCAGTCCTGGGGCTCTATCTCCTTCTCCTCTTCCCCACCTCACACAAGCATCACACTGTGCTGTACATGAGGGCCGTGGCAAGGGGGGGCACCTAGTCTATTAGATACAAGATTTGGTTCCAGGCCAACCAAAGGGGCCTGCCAGAGAACCAGTGTCCAGCAGGACCACAAAGCTGAGATGTGTTCCACTTGGTAATGTGTCCAGATTAACTGGAAAAAAATGTTCAAAGTACTGTCAATAGCAATGCCACCTTGTCTCCTCCTTGATCTTCCTGAGGTTCCCAGGAAGTAGGGTTGGGAGGTGAGGACAAGTCCTGCATGGGGCCAGAGGCTGAACCCCACATCTGCATCTGGGGGAGCAGGCTTATGAAGGGGTGGGAGCCATGGGAGATGCCGCTGTTGATTTGTACTCCCGGGATCTGAGAACTGGGAAACAGTGTGTGTGTGTGTGTGTGTGTGTGTGTGTGTGTAATCTGGGGCAGATTAGCTGCTTTGAGCAAATGTGCCCTTTGCTGTCTGAAGGGATTTCTAAATGTCAAAAGCGGATGGCCAGGAGGAGCCCTGAAGGCTTCCACAGGAATAATCAGAAATGCCAGTGTAAGTCCATTCATTTTAAATAAAGCTACGCCGGTGACACATGTGGGCATTTGCTAGTGCACATGCACGTGTGTGTTCTCAGCTATGTGTACTCTGGAGACAAGCGGACAGTGACAGCTAAGAGCAGGATCACCGTCATCCAGATGTGGGTTACTGAGTCCTGCACTGGAGCAGTCAGGATGCAGAGAAAGCCCTCACGCTGTCAGGACTGGGAGGACACAGCCAGGGTCTGGAGCACTTGCCGTCCCAGCAGCAGGAAAAATGACTGGAGAACGATTGTGACACTAGCAGGTGACAATGCAAGAAGAAGTTTCCTGAGTGGGAAAAACTGAAAGTCAGATAGAGTGACGCCATGCACAACTCCACTGCACCAAGCAGCGGGGGCTTAGTCCGCAGTGATGCATGGAGACCAGAGAAGGAGGGGGTGGGAGAACGGGAAGACCTCACGGTGGAAATCAGGGGGGCAGTGCAGGACCACGGGGCAGCTGTCACTGCCGGCAGTCACTGAGGCGAGGAGCTCAGGCGGAGTCACACACGGCCCACGTGGCTGCTGGAGGCTTGGTGACAGACTGCCTCGTACGGCTCCAGAGTATGTACCCTCCAGAAGTCATCAAGTTATGGTGATTTCTCAGTGGGAAATGTGGCAGATGCCTCCTTGGCTAGATGCCAGGACTAGGTGACATGGCCGCCACTGGACAGGTGGACACTTGGGTGCTGCTGTCACCTGGGCAGAGCACAGGCTCACTTCTGAGGGCTTTGCCCAGAGTGCATGGCCCAGCTCTGGTTGTTAAAAGACACTGGGCAAATGCGGATTGACGGGGCCCCACAGGAGGTGAGGTGGTGGCCATTAACACAGGGAAAGCGACAGTGGGGAGTAAGCTCCTCTTCCAGGTACAAGGGACTGGTGAGAGAGGATGCTAGAACCCCATGACAGACAGAAGAGGGGCTTTGGGCGGCTGATACTGGGACTAAGGGTTCTGTGGGCTGGTGACGTGGATGGGGTTGTGCTCAGGGGACACAGATCCCGGATTACCTAGGGGTGAATGATACTCAGAAGAAAGCACCTCTCTCCCCATTTCTCTTTCTCCATGTGTGTGGACAGGCAGAAGGACAGACAGACAGACACAGTCTCGCTTATCCGTTCATTTTCTTTCTCCCTGTCCTCCCCCTCCCTCCCTCTCCCAACTGAATTGAGGATCTAAGTTAAGTTTGGGTGAAAATTTAGTACAGTTTTCATGCATTTTTCTGTAGGCATAAAATTATTATAAAATCATCTGAGACAGTGATTTAATATGAACAGATGGAGTTTTAAAATATTCTTTGCCGTTTATAAAACTCCTCCAGTTGCCCTGTGAGCTCCGTGGTCACAGTTCAGACTGGTGCAGCTGAGCTGCAGGTGGACAGTGAGGGTGGGCGTGCGGGCCCGCTTCGTGTGCACACTCTCTCCACAGGCCGGGGGTCCGGGCCCTGGAGGTTCATTGATGCATTTCTACACTGTCCAGTGCCACAGGGCAAGAGGTGGCTCCAGGAGAGAGAGAAAATCCCTGAAGATTCCCGCAACTGCCTCAGGCCCTTCGCTGACAGACGCTGCCCCTCCGCACTGGGCTCGAATCCCCCTGACTCCTGGGACAGAACCGCAACCAGCACTGCCAATTATCCTCCTGCAGCCTGTGGATTCCGAGGCGATATACGCACCACAGTGTGTGGTCCCCATGGTGATATTGGTGCATCTGTCCACAGGGCCCCACCCTGCGGTGTGCACCGGTGCTGAGAGGTGACTGTGTCTAGGGACACATCCTCATGTCGTCTTGAGCATGCCAGGCCTAGCTCCATGCTCAGAGTCACACTTATTCCCGGGCTTGACAGTTTCCTGAGGTCAGAGACCTCGACCTGTACCTGAGATGTCCAGGGGGTTGTGGAGGCAGGAAAGGCCCGGCGTCTCCGGCCTCCTCCTGCTCTCTCGCTCTTCTTTCTCACCGAGGCAGGAGCCATGTCCTATGACAGGAGCCCGCCCGCCCCACAGGCAGTTTCTCCCAGCAAGCCAAAGCACCATTCTGGGTCATCACCAGCCAGGCCTTGGCTCCATCAGGGTTACCCAGGCTGCTGCCTTTGCGCCCACCCTAACTGTCAGGGGCCATGGAACATGACCTTTTCCCTAAAGCAAAGCACCCTCTAACAAAACGCTGGCATTCCCTAGTTCCTCTTCCCTAACACCTCTTTTAGCAAAAAGTGCTCAAAACATCCGGCGGTTAGGATAAAAACATTCAAGGTTAGGTTGCCTAGCAACAAAGCAATTAGCATTACCCTGTGGACCTCCCCATTACCCCCGCCCCCCACATCCTGCCCTGTGTGGATATAAGCCCTATCCAAAAAATAAAGTTTCGCAGCTTGATCAGACTCTTGTCTTGCTGCCTTCCTTCGTGTCTCCTGTCCCTTCATTCCCCTCCCTAGGTGGTCTGCACCCGTTGAAGCCCTGCGGGT
>PVKN010015460.1:0-18498 GCA_004027915.1 Capromys pilorides | reverse complement strand
CATCATACAACATCCCACAATGTTAAATGTTAAGCCTGGATTATGTGGTCAATTTATATGAACATTTTATAATGCATTTTTTATGGGTCACCATATTGATATATTGATTGTCTAAGTTGTCTTTATGGTTTTCTCAGCAGCAACAAAATAGTTTAATCATAATCCAGAAAAAAACATGAAGTTTTATTCCATTGTTAATTAAATAATTATTGCTTACTGTCCTTTGTGGGTTTTTTGTATGAAATTTCTTTTGGTAGGTTTTTTTCCTCATTTCTTTAGAATCCTACATCATTCTAATAAATTCTAATGAGCCAATAAGTTCTATCAGTAGATGTTCGAAGTCCTTCACTGATAGTATTGAAATAATGCTAGGTTTAGGTTTAGTTACCATAGGGGCGCTGAGGAGATAGCTTCATGGCACAAGTGCCTGCCTGGCAAGTGCAACATCATGAATTCGAACTCCAGTCCCACACACACAAAAAAAGATTTAGTTACCATTTCCTGACAAATAAACAAAAAAACTTAAATACATTAGTATCTCCTTTCTCCCATGTTATTGTGAAGATGATCATAACATGGAACTTAGCTCTCTTCTGTTTAACACATGTTTGTTTTAAATAGCTTCCTCTGTGAAACCAAGAGACAGAACTTGACCACTGTCTCATGCCAAAGTTAGTCCCAACTGCAGCCATTGTCATCTACTAAACGTTGTCTTCTAAGTTTATGTTGGATTTTCCAATAAATCCATTCTAGGTTATTTACATCTTATATTATTTTCACATTTTCTTTCTCTCCTTTTTTATTTTCCTTTTTATTTGTCTTTATTCCCCTTTCATATAGCTTCATTTTTTCTTTAAAAATAATTGACTTACTTGAATATGAAAAGGAGAAGGTGACAGGAAATAGAACTTGTTGGCTACATCTTACATGCATAAAAGGCCCTAAATTTAGCCTTATTTCAAAATGAGGTTATACACATTCCCCTGTGATACACTGAAGGGCTTGAAAGCAGAATACATTCAGCATTCAACTTTAATTTTTAATTATGAACATTGAAATTATGCTTCTGCTCCTCTAATGAAGCTAGGAATTTCTTCATTAGGGGAATTCCATCCCCAAAACTGTAAGTAGCCATTGCCTTTCTGAAGCTACTTTCTGCTTGGCATGGCAGTGGCAGGCTGAATCTTTATTTTCTTGCAATCCTGACATGATGGGTGTTTTTACAGTGTCTTTTTAATTTACCTTTTAGCCGTGGAAAATTACAAGGAGTTTAGAATAATACCAAAGAGAAGAAGTTCCTAGACTTACCAGTCTGAGGAAAAGTTGGAGCACTTAGTGCCTAAGGGATATCTGACAGAAATCAGTTGTGGACACTGTACTAAATAACTTTCACTCCTACAACCTCTGCAGAATTAGCTCAAATTCAGTGGCATGCAGTGGTAGCAGGTGACCCAAAGAAAAGACTCTGACTTGTATGAAATCATCTCATTTATATTTTCTCTGACTTTTTGTTTTGTGGCTGTGAAGCATAGATTAGTATAGGATATGAAACTTTGATGTTTAGGATAAATGAATTTGTTAAACCCAGAGCTCAGACTTACAGATCTTTATGGTAATGACTAATTTAAGGGCTGGTCTCTGTCATGCACTCCCCACATAAAGCAGTCACAGAGCTGCTGTTATGTGCTGCCATCCGGTGTTCGTTTTGTAGAATGTCAAGCTGAGATTGTGTGGAGGTATTTGGCTTTGTTTTGAGGATATTTTATTTGCTTGGAATTTTGTTTGTTTTCCTCATTTTCGAACTCTACAACTCAGAATTTGTTTTCATAAAGTTCTGTAAAGTGCTCCTCTTAGATACGATGCCATAGAAGTTGCATATATTTTAGATAATTGCCTCTATATATATTTAGCCCTCCATTGTAATTAGTATCATTGCCCCCCCATCATTACTTATATAGTTACGTATGCTGTGTGTCAAAAAATCAAATAAATACCTATGCCTCTGTCCCAGAATTTGTTTTCTGAACTGATTTACTTACTCCTGGGAATTCTAGCTTCCTGAACTAGAGTATTTTCTGAGCTATGTGTTTATCTTAGCCTTAAATCTCTCAATAACCCAGCTTTATGGTCCTTGGCAGAAAAACAGAAGTCATACACTGAATGTTATGATGAACTGTGGAGGCAGCAACTAACTCCCTCTGATGGGTAGGTTTACCTGGTGGCCATCAAGTAGGTTAGAAACCAGGACATAGGGGCTCACAGTTTAGTGCTGTGAATAACCTGGGTCAATCATAGATGGAGAAAATGTTCTAATAATTCCTCACTGATGGTTCTCCCTCTATCAACTGTCTATTATGAGGTTCCATATTCTTGGGATCAACAAGACTAAAGGGAGTTCTCCTGCCTATCTGCTTCTGACAGCCAGGATATTGGCATAGAGCTGAGCTTCAGGGCCCAGGTGACTTGGCCTGATTTCTGTCTTTATGACCTGTGTACCTTGCATAGGATGCCCCTCATTTTGCTTTGATTTTCTCACTGGTAGAGTGGAGAAATTACTCATCACTGTGTTATTCAGAGGATTATTTGTTTCTATGTTTATTGGCTGTCTTCTCTTACTTTGAGTTATATCATCAACCCTCATAGCAGTGTTTGGCAAGAGTAAATGTTCAATGAGTACTCATACCTGGCTTTGTGGTTGAGTGACGTGATCCACATAATATTCCAAGTGGCACATCAGCTACAGGACAGATCCAATCACCAGGACAGCTTGTATTATGACACATGTCTCAGGATTCAGAGACCTCTACAGGAAGCTCTGGTATTGAGCCTAGAAGAACTGAGACTTTGCCAGTCTTGCTAACAGGAGTCTGAGAAAAGTTAATGAGAAAGCCCAGATATCGACTGCATATCATAGCATCTGTGCAAAACCTCCTAATCTGAGAATTTCAACCAAAACTGTATTAAAAGCTGACAATGATGATACCTTTACCTAAGATAGCACTACTTAATCTTTTGAAAAGACAGCACCAAGTAATAGACATTTCAGGCTTTGTTGTGAGAAAAACTGGCTTTATCTTTAAGTGCAAACATAGGCCTTAAGTTTCCCTAAAATCTCTGAGCCTCATTTTTCAGATTATTAAGTGAATACATTATTATTGTTGACATTTTGTGTGAATGTGTGAAGCTGAGTCTCAGCTGTATAATCAGATTTATACTCTTCAAAAGAAAGTATTTTAGAAAAATTATTATTTTAAAATAGTTTATAGGGAAAAGTTGAAAGAGAAGCATTGAATTTTGTTAGTAGCATCTTCATTTTGAAATGAATAAAAACACCCAGTCTTTAGAGAAGCTTTTGCTCCCATTGTAATATGATAAAGACAATTTAAGTTGTTTATAAATTAAAGAAGAAATAAGATTCCATTTAAAGCACTCCAGGTCACATTTTTTTTTTTTTTGAGTGGGGAGGATATATAGCGTGTTCAGGGTCTCACATCCACATGTTTACAGCCTCCCAATAGCTGAGATTACAGTGGGTTCCACCATGTACAGTCTCAATTGCCATCTCAGCACCCCCTGGGGGCTGGGCCAGCATGGCAACTCCAGGGATTGAATCCCCAGTCCCTGAGCCTGCTTGCAGGTGCTTTAAATCGCTGAGCTATTTGGCTGGCCCTCCAGGTCACATTACTAAGCCTGTGATCTGCTGCTCCTGCCCTCTTCAGCTGGCTTGTCTGGTTTACCTGACAGGGATGCTGTTCTCTGCAGTTGAAAGTCCTGAGACAGAACAATGAGATAATTGAATTTCACACAGCTTCAGTTCTAGCTAGCTACGGTTTCAAGTATAAGGAAGGGAAGAGTTTTGCCAGCAAGTTCTATAAAGGACCAACATCTGAAACAGATTCAAATCACAACCATGTATCCAGGATTTTCTATAGATAGGAAGCAAATAAGGTATAGTATCTCCCTGCCAGAAGATGAAAAATAGCATGGGAAATATGGCAGGCAGGTTAAATATGGATTTGTTATATGTGAGTGTGTCCTATACTCCCTGACCACATGTGCCTCAAAGGAGGGCTGCAACAAAAGAAATCCACTCTAGACCAGCAGTTCTTCTAACTGCATCTGGTATTATGACTTGCACATGCAAAATAGCTATACTTGTTTCTTTTTTGTTTTGTCTTGTTTTATCTTCCTTTTTTTGTGGATGTTGGGGTGGGTTATTGAGAAGGTTTTGCTTGGAGCTCAGATTGGATTTGAACCCATAATGTGGGAAGGTTGGACTCGAACTTGGAACAATCGTCTTGTCTTAGCCTCCTCAATACTGGAGGCCACAGTCTTAGTCTCCCCAGTACTGGACTCCAGGCCTACAACACAAGGCCCGCTCAGCTATACCTGTCTCAGTGTTCAGTGCTTCTTCTGGTTGCTAAAAAGAAAAATGAACTCTAGAACGGGCAGAAGGAAAAAAAAATTAAAAAGTTCTCTTTCTCTTTTTTATCATTTGCAAAATTTACTCTTCATCTGAAGACAAGGGGATTCAAGAGACATTTCTATTTGTTGGAAAATTAACTTTGTGCTTCTTAAATATCTGTTTATTATCCTCTCTTTTAACATAATGCTGTGTCATTAAGAAAGTTGCAGGCTGGTAAGACCAACCTAATTCTTTCTATAAATATTAATCCTATTGGATCAAAGCTTTCTTTTCAATCAAGGCCCTCATTTCTCAGAGACAAGGGAAAAGTAATCACACAAAGTTTGTGATTTTTGACATTTTTTTATGGTTTTCTGTTGACTTGAATCAAGTCTTTCTATAAACTTTTCCTTTTCTTTTTACCACTTTTGTAATAAACTGAATTCAATTATTGTGAAAGGAATGTTAAGGGTAGAAATCTAAATATGTTAATGCCCTTGATGCGAAGAGTGGTCAGCATGACACTGCAACATGCATATTCTAACTACAGAAGGAACTGGTTGTCTTGGCAAGAAATTTGGCGAGTGATAAGAGATATAAAAGGAAACTATTTAGCTGTCTGATTTATGAATATAATTATATCTTAGCCTCTTTTCTATTCCAAAGTACTGACCCAATAAATATATATTTAGTTCCTCACCTCTCCAAATCACTGGGCTACAGCATAAAGGAAACTTCTGTAAGGATGAAATGATGCTATTGTTTTGCACCTTATTCTTTAATGGGTGACAAGAAGGCAAAATTTTAAAATATTTCAAAACTTATATTATGTCATATGCAATGAAGTTACATAAGATACATTTGGGGAAGCAATATTTCAACTTCTGATGAATGGTAATGATAATCCAGGAGGAGGCATGAATGGAGATAAGTAAACAGCACAAGATGGCGTTGTACATTACATATAGCATTATGGTCTGTATTAGGGCTTCTCACTTCAGTATTCTTTTGCAGCAGTGTTTATCAGTGCATTGTGATCATTGATTATATGCCAATTTCTTAAGCAGTCTCCTTTTTTACAATACAAGAGCAAAATTAACAAATAGTGATGAACTCCACTTTTTGTACCTTCCTTAACCCTAAATATCATTGCATCTTTTAATCTTTGGTAATTTGATGGGCAAAGAAGGCAAAGCACATCACTGTTTTTCTCATTTGCTTGTTCGTTTATGGATTTAGTATGGGGTCTCACTACACAGCTTGGACTTGTAGTGATCCTTTTGTTTTCAGTCTCCCAAGTCTTAGGATTACAGGTGTGTGCCACTATGCCCAGACTCTGTGGCCAAATCAGCACACCTGGGGGTGGGGTCAGCATGGCCTGATAGTGAGTCTGGTCCCTTTGCTTGTCTAAGCAAGCACTTAGTCCACTAATCTAGTTCTCCGGCCCTCACCGCACTGTTTCTATTTGCTTTTCTTGAACTTTTCATGAGATTCAGTGTCAAGGAAATATTTTGAATTAAGCAGTGATACATGTGCTAGTTGCATTTTCAGAGTGAAATTCCTAAACTAATACAAAGAAGAACATAGGGAAAGGACTGTGGTTTCACTGTGCTTTACCTTCCTCCTTTCAGCTCTCCACGGTCTGTGGAAGGGAAGTGCATGGCTATGCAAAAACTTGATATGTAGTAGTTGAAGAGGTTTTAGGAGGATCAAAAAATTAAGAAATTCATATATAGTTGTTACATTTTTAATGTTTCTGATTGTATTATTATCTGAATTGAGTAAAACTCTTAGGTTTTTGTAAGGATGTGATATTTAGAATAACTAGTTTTTAGAAATGTGCATTCATTTGGAATATTGGTCATACCATATTAATAAATATGGTCAACACTGTATTTGTACATGTCTTTTTCTAACAACAGTGCATTTTTTTCTTTTCCTCTTCCTAAGAAAAAACTGGTCTACTTCCTGGATTGTTCTTTCTAACCAAAGAATTGAATTTTACAAAGAATCCAAGCAGCAAGCCTTATCCAATATGGTAGGTAGAATTCTATTTCTAATGTTACTTTTTTTTCCTCAAAAATATTGCTGAATGAGTAGTTTGGTTTCATCAGAAATCACGCTAAAGCCTCTGTGCTACAAACATTGGAAAGCAGATGGGGTAACGACTCAATAAACTTTTAATCAGATGAAGGGAAAATAGAACTTAGTGTCTGTTTTATTAAGTGGTGCATTTGGAGAATAATCACAAAATGAGATGAATGGTGAGCAGCTATCTAGTAATGTGGAGGTAACACTTTAAATTAAGGTGCCATTTATAAATGCTTTATTCTTATTTATGAAATAATCACTATATGCAGCCACTTGCTCAAATAATGTGTGATAAAGTATGTTATAAAATGCATTAGTAATAAATGCCTAACAGATGAGACTATGGGAAGCTGTTTTAAAGAATATTATAAGATGTAAATCGTATTAAACCGTGTATGTGCATCATTAATACATGAATTTAAGTTATCTAGCATGCTATATAGTGCTTTGCACATTAATAAATAATAATAAACTGTTTATAAATGGCACCTTAATATAGGGTAATACCAATGAAGAAACACTCTCAGTTAACAAAGTGATTTTTTATCTTAGTCAAACTGAGACATTCATGATATCCAGCTAACCTTTTTGAATATTTCTATGACTATTTAATGGAACTAATGCAATTTCTGTATCCTGTCATTACCGCAAAGTGAAATTTGTAGGGTTCCATCATACCTGGAGGAGGGCCTCACGTTTGCCTTCAGGGAGCTGAGTCTGAGAGTTAGGAGGAGGAACTCAGAGCTAGCGACTAGAGGAACTCAAGCTTAAAACCATCTGCCTGAACAGAGGAACTTCCTCAAGATGCAGCAGGCTGTAAGCAAGCAGTGCATCTGACAGCACCCTGATGAGGAAGACTCCAGGCAGGACCTAACCTGCCAGAGCCCATTGGCCTGATGGGTGACAGGAAAGGAAGGCATCTGACAGGAGTTACCACAATCAACTAATTTATATTTGCAAGTAATACAGTGACAGGAAGTTCTTTGCTTCCCAGCTACTAGTCGTGTGTGCTATGTAATCCTCTTTAAATAGAAAACACAAAATCATTTGCTAAGAGATGTTTCTAAAGAAGATTTTAGAAAGAACAAAAGGTAGCATTTGGTTTGGTACTGATAATTGCAATAGCATTTATTCCCCAAGTGGCTTGCTGCTTTTGGAGTCTCAGTGTGGTCCAATCTGTAAACTAATTATGAATAAATTAAAAAATATATTTTGTTTTTTTGTGTTTTCAAAATGCCTTAGACATTTGTTTTGGGGTTTTGTTTTGTTTTCATTTTTTGGCTACAGTAAAGTTAAGATAATCTTTTTAGGAAAAAGAAAATACCCCCAAGGGCCAGGCACAAAACAACTCCCATCCACTTGCAGAGCATTTGTTTTCCCTTTGAATGAGTTCTAAGGGGAAGTCAGGGAGGGAGGGAAGTTGCCTGCCTTGCTCAGTTTGGCTGCTGTGAAGATGATCTCCACCCCGCCGAGAGAGAAGAATTCCATTGGTGCAGAGTTTACGTGAATGTGCTGGGATAATGGGAGAGATTAGATTCCATATTAAAGCATTTGGTTTCCTTTTATTTTATTATTTTAATCTCTTCATACCAGCAGACATAATTCTCAGCTCTTTAACTGTAGACAGGTGAAAGACTACTCGCTTTTGGATTGTGGGCAAACCTTGTAACTTAGCTCACTAATTGTATGCCTTGAGCTCAGCCTTCAGAATTGTTGCAAGTTGACAATAGATTCTAATTGTAAAAGAAATTCATTAGGATATTTTGGCAGTCTGTGTTTATTACTTCTGGCCCGATTTTCAATGCTCTTATGGTTTCTCCCAGGCACTCATTGTCTTCAAAGTGAATTTGGGGCAGGAGCTAACTGTTTTGTGGTAATAGGGAGGGGAATTACAGACTCATGTTTGTACTGCATGAATTGTCTTGCTAGTCAATGTCTTGGATTCATTTCTAACTAAGCATTAAAGGCCTAGTGGGATAGCCTACATTTACCAATTCAAGTCGCAAAGAACCGATATGATGATTGCCAGGCCTTGATTAAAGATGCTGTGGTTTTATTTTAAAAGGGATTTATGTTCACATGTCTGAATTTCCCTTGTACCTCCTTAGATGTGTCCTAGAGCTCACTGTGCTTCTGGGAAAAAGCCTGTCCTTTCCTCCTGGAGGTCAGTAGAAGCTGCCTGAGTGATTGTGAAATGCAGTTTAAAGAGCAAATAGTATTTTAATCTGTATAGAATGATCTTTGAATGTTAATGCACTGGTGAGACAAAGCAAGAAAGTAGCTGAGAGACTGCTTTGAAGCTGGACCACAGGGATTCAGCTGTTTTGCCACTTAATGGCTGGCAAAGTCACTCAGTTCTTTTGAGCTTCCATTCCTCACCTGTAGGATGGAGGCGGTGATACCTGCCAACAGAATTAATGAGCAACAAAAGCAGTATAACAACAACAAAACATGCCATGAAACTATTAATGATTGTTACGTGTTACTAAGATACAGAAACCCATAATCCCCACTGTAGAATACCACGTAGTTAAAACATTATTATACTATATTACTTTGTACTTAAAGTAATTAAGACATTTACAGTAGTGAGACTATTAATTAAAGGAATATTGTCATTCAGAGCTTTCAAGAAGAGAAATATGAATTCATATTTCTCTATGAGTCTATGAGCAATATAAAGTCTTATGTTCAGAACTGAGTAATATGTGAATGGAATAATGCATCCACTTGGTAACCTTCTGCATGTCGGAACACATTTTCCAAGAGCTTCTGACTGCTTCTATTAGCTCTCCCTCTTACCATCTTATATTTAATATGGCACATTACTTTATCCCTGATTCCACATTACACGTTTGGCCACTTTTCTGTCTCACTACAGTTCTTTGACTATGTGTCTATCTTATTTGCTTAGGGCTGTCACTACAACCCTGGGGTCCTAAAAAGCAGACACTTATTGTTAGTTCTGTACAGTCTCAAACCTGAGGCACTGGGAGACCTGGTGTCTGGTGAAAGTAAACTTTATAGTGTGCATCTGTCTGTTTTTTGTAGTCTCACATGGTGGGCAACAAAAAAGGGCACATACTCTGTGTATCTTCATGTCCCCATTAGTAAGGGCTCCACCTTCATGGTTTTATCTCTTCCTGAAAGCCTCACTTCCTAGTGTCATTACCCCAAGGTTGAAGATTCAACATGTGACTTCTCAGGGACTACAGATACGCAATATCCAAACTACATTATCATCAGAAAGACCTCTCCCTGAAAACAGGGTTGTAAATCAACTCCCTTGTCTGTGTAGATTGGTGATTCACACGCTCTGGCTCCTTGGTGACCTAATAAAGGAGAAAGCTATTCTGTTGGTTTGTTTTAAAGGACATTAAACCATGATAAACCACTGATTATCATTATTATTTTATAATAAAAAAGACATGATAAACCACCACAATCTTACAAGATAGAATAAAATTTCAAGGCAGTCTTTATAAAGAAAAGAGACCACCCCCTTTATAAGTCTACATATGTGCTCCCTATTCTGTTCAGTTTACCTTAGCCCAAAACAAACTTGGCGCATAGTCCTCTAGATAGAAATTTTCTGGACATGAATAAAAAGATCTTGTTCATAGTCTCAGAATTAAAAAAAACTATGTTCTAATTTATAACTCGATTTAAATTTTAAAAGAGTCACTGTAAAACAGTGAAGAACCAAGCTGTCCAAATAGCTTAGTGGATTAAAGTGCCTACAAGCAGGTGCAGGGGCCAGGGGTTCAATCTCCAGTCCTGCCATGCAGGCTCCACCCCTGGGATGTGCTCAGAAGGCAATTAAGACTGTGTGGTGGTGTACATCTGCAATTCTAGCTGTTGGGAGCTTGTAAAGAGGCGGATCACTACATGTCCAGTCTAGTAATGAGACCCTGAACATCCTGTCCTTGTAGACCCTACCTTAAAAAAAAAAAAAAAAAAAAAAACAGCCCTTCTGTCTCAGCCTCTTAAAGAGCCACATCATGCTCCGTCTATGTCCACTCTAATAATTGTTAGCAATCATCTATATAAGCAACACTCCTACAGCCTTCCAGAAGCCTCAACTTAGCCATTTGTCTCTTGTCATCACAGTCTTTTCCTTTACTCTATCACGAGCTATTAAGCTGCTTTGGGGTCATGGTTGTATTCTTTTTCACTATTATTTTTCCACCTCTACCTAGGTGCATTGAATATTGAGATTGTTTATGAATTTATTGCAGTGGTAGCAGGATAGCTTTCTTTTCTTGCTACTTTAAGTAAGTGTGCTTACACCTTTCTCTTCTGTAAATATTTACATTCTATTTTAGGAAAACCTATACTGGGCCAGTGAGATAGCTCAGTGGTCTAAAGTACCTACTTAGGCAAGCTTAGCAACCTCAGGGACCCTGGTTAGATTCCTGGCACCACATGCTGCACCAGCCCCACTCCCAGGGCAGGCTGAGCCAGCCATAATATAAATAAATAAAAAGTTAAAAAAAAAAACTATGCTAAATCTGCTGACTATATCCACAAATGTTCTATACTCTTATTTGTTCTATATTTTTGTCTTTCTGAGCTGCATTGCAAGTAATTATTCTTTATTTCTATTCCAGTCCTTTAATTAAATCTCCTTATGTTACAAACATTTTTAATTTTAATTATTTGAATTTTCATTTCTAAATTGTTTTCTTTCTTAAAAAATATTTTTTACTTTTATAATTAATTGTTTTCTGCAAGTATTTTCAAGACTTTCTATTGCTTTGCTAAAACTATGGAACATGCTTAGTTGTTTTGTAACCTGTCTTATGTTTCTAACATTTCAATCTATACTAGTGTTTGGCTTCCTTGTGTATCTGGTCATCTTTGATGGTATGCTAATCGATGTCATTGATATATTACAGAGGATTCTCTGAGGCCTAGTGTAAATGAGTTTTGCTCCAGAGCTTTCTACATTTTTCTTAAAAGCACTGAGACACTCCCAGCAACTGGTTAACTCAGTTTATGGCACTAAATTCTCAGGTTATAGTTACATAATTGTAGAATTATATCTTTGCTACAATGTTTTTGGGACAGTATTCTTCACTACTCTTTGCTTTCAAATTTAAGTGATTCATCTACAAAGCCTGACTTTTCTATACTCTCTTGGGATGGAAGAAAAGAAAACATTTTCACATTAGTTCTCGCTGATTACAATGTAAGACCTTGTGAAGCTGATTGACCAAAGTCTAAATTTGGAGCATAAACAAATGACATTAGAAAACACACAGTTATGTTGCTTTGATACTTAGCTTCCCCTTCTAGTTTCAGATTTCTGCTTCACAAAATATTTATCCTGGCAGTCTTTTAGACTTTCAATGCTTTTAAGGTAATTTTTAAAAGAAAACCGTTATCCAACATTTTTTATTGTTTTCAGTGGGAAAGTTGATCCAAATAACATAGCTTCTCATTACACTCTACCTTACTTTAGCTTAAGTATGCATTTGGTTAATCAAGTTTGTGCTATTTATATAAGCCTTGGTGGGAAATACTTCATAAGAATATGTATCGAAATCCCACAATGAACAGCTTGCTCGTTAGGGCTACATGTAAGGGATGAAGATATAATCAAGATATAGTCTTTGCCTTATAAAATCCATGCCAAAAAATAGGATGAGATGAAACAAGAAACGTTAAAGAGTTTTTGTTTTTAGAGTGTTTTAGAGAGTTTTTAGAGTTTTTGGTTTTTTTAGAGTGTGAAGAAAGGAGTGCTCACATCTGTGAGAGATTTGAATTGAACTTTGAGGGTGATTATACTTTTATTCCGTGGAGATTTGTGGGCAAAGAATTTCAAGGGATAAGTATACAGGAACACTCACAGACAATGGGCAGAGACTGTGTGCTAAAAAGGAAGTGAATTTTTTGTTCAGTTGAAAGACAGGATGAAAGCAAAGCCTCAAGAAGAGCACCATGGACTGAGATCTTCAAGCAGGGGCAAATCTTTAGAAATTTATGCTGGTATTCTCCAAGCATCTTCATACTAGAATAACCTGTGTGGATTTTCTTCCAACAAATGCATACTGAACATCAATCTGACCCGATATTATGGGTCACAATAGTAAGGAGTTTATCTGGTACTCAAGAAACAAAGCCAATTCTTCCTGGACTATGGTTGTATCTTATTTGGTTAACAAGTAAGACTTGTACCCCCAAAAGCATCCACATTCTTGTTTCAGCCCATGCTAGACAAATCCTAAAGAAGCACTTCTCGGTTTATCTTGCAATGCCTAGGCCCTACACATATTTCTAGTATACATCTACTTACATAATCTCAGTGATGTATTTTGCCAGACTCTGGCATTTCAATTGCCACTTGCCTCCTAGTACCTGCTGTGTTTTGTGATTTAGAATTTCTGCTTGGCTTGTGGGGTAGACTCCTAACTCTATGCATAGAACATTGGAAATTTACATTCCTGGTTAAGAAAAACCCACTGATAGATTACTGCAAGGAAATGAATTACTTTAATTGAGAGTATACATCCACTTGTTTATTCAGTCAATAATTAACAACTCCTACAAGGTGTCATGTAACCCAAGACATACCTAGACAAATAATACATGATGCCTGTTTTCAAAGTGCTTGTAATATGGTAGGAAAGACAGAAGCATAAATGAGTTTATGATAATAAGCCTGGAAGAAAGTGACAGTGGCATAAGAAAATATGCTATGGAACAATAGATTTGGGAAGAGATGGTGGCTTCTCACAGAGGTTGTTACAAGTAATGTTCAGCTTTCACATCAGAGCCATTTGTTCATTCTGCATATGTTATTGAGCTAGCTCTGCTTGTAAGATACTGTACTGGTTCTTCTGAAAAATGTAAAAACATTTAGGGCTGACATTTCCCTGCAGTATCTAGAACCAAAGAGAGTATGCATCATTGAACTGAGTAGTAATTATAATGAGAAGCTGGACTTTGGCATTTACTCTAAAACAAACAGAGATCTGGATTAGGCATGTGGCAACTCAGAGATCAAAGTAACTTCTTCCAGCAAAAAATCCTAACTATACTCATAAAGGATGCAATGTCTGAGCATATTTTTAAAAGATACATATAATTTTTGATGGAGCAATGCTAAAAAATACATTTTATATAGAAATGAGTATAAGCAATGATAAAATATAATTAATTCCTCAATTTGATGTATATTATACATTTGTTATGCTTTATATATATGTATTTTGTGATATACACACACACACACACACACACACACGTTTTGGGAGTTTTATTTTAAAGAGAGAAAAAACTGCAGGTGGGTTCCTTATTAGCTCATGTCTCAGTACCCATTGGTAACATTCCTCATGGTGAACTGGGATGTGTACATTAACACGTCACAATTCTTTTCTTAATCCCTTTTCCTTCTTCCTCTCTCCATCCTTCATCTTGGTCCCTTTCTGTTTTGCCAAAGCTCCCTCTCTTTTCCCTGTTATCTATTTTATGTGTTTCTCAGTATCTTTTATCTTTCCATTGCACTGTGCATGTCAGAAGAACACTTTAGTGGAGGTTCCTTGAGGTCTCGAGTGGATATGGCCCCAGTCCAGCCTGTCTTGTGACTCTTCCAGAAGATGACTTAGAGCAGTGCTTAGGGTAGAGGTGCTTCCCAACCATTTGAGGAACATCCTTACTAAGGGCAAATGATCTAATTTGCATAAAAAGTGAGCATGGACCTGACCATGGATGATCTCAGCAGGATTGTGAAAAGAAAAGATTTCATTCTATAGGCAATGTGGGATCTTTTATAGCATATATTGAACATGTAACTAAGATAGGCTCAATTTCCAGACACATTCTGAAAAATCTATGCACATAGATAGCAATAAGGTCTAGGCTCTTTATTATGGTGCTTTTTTGTTTTGTGTTGTTTTTTGTATAGGGGACTGAACTCAGGACCTTATGCATGCCAGGCAGGGCTTATACCACCGAGCTATCTCCCTGGCCCTCTAAATTCTTCTTGGTAGAAAAAAATTCCAAAGTGCTTAAGTTTTTCAGTTTATTTAGTAATTTACAAAGTATCTTTTCACCCTGCTAAAACTTACATTTTCGTTTATCTTTGACATTTCTAAAGGTGTTCCAATGCAGAGAACAAGCAGGGGAAATTATCTATAGAGAAGTGAAACTGTCCCATTCCAGTACTCTAGGCCTGTGAGGACCCTGAAGTGTGCCAACTACAAATCCAAAAACCCATTCATGTAACTCCTGAGGTTCTCTTTGGTGTTGTGCTAAAAAATAAAATAAAACAAACAAACAAAAAACCCACTGGGTAAAATCTTTCTATGTTGAGAAATTTCTTTTTTTCTCCATATCTACCAACAATCAGACCAAGCAACTCTCTTTATCATCAACTATATGGGTCACTATTTTTATTATATTCATGCCATACTGTTCAGAAAATTCAGAATCATGTTGGACATGCATTCGAAAGCAGAGTAAACATTTTAGACAATATTTCTCCTCTAAATCGTCTCTTTTGGAAGTCAGTTATACTAAGTGAAAAATTTAAATGTTCATTGTATGCAAGTATCTTATTTTAATGGCTTTTTTTAATTTTTACATTGTAATAATAATTTTAATCAGAGGCCAACGACAGGAAAATTTAATTTTTTAAATTATTTGTGAGATACAGCATGATGTTTGATGGATGTATATATTGGGGAACACTTACATAAAACTAACAGATCAGTTACCTGTGATTAGAATCTTTAACGTCTACTTTTAGCAGTACTCATGTTTACATTAACAGTTGCATGATACACAGTAGTCACAAAAATATTTTTCTCTTGTCTAACTAAATTTTTCTACTTTTTCCAACGTCTCCCTTCTTCCAGCTCCTAGATTCATCATTCAGACTATTTCTATGAGTTAAAAAACAGAAAATTTTCCTACTTCACTGAACTCCTCAGTTAGACTTTGACAGCAAAAGAAGATTAGTATAAAAGTCCTTAGTAAGGTCATTTGTTTATTTTTTGCAGTATTATTTACTTTCAAGGTGCATAATGAACAGAAGTTTTGATTCCATAATGTAATATGTCTAATATGCATTCATTGTAGTATGACTTGAATCACAAAATGAACTTATATATGAGAGAAAAATCTCATTTAGAAAAAAAGTTGAGAATAATTTTAATCAGAAAACTATCCATGAGTTATACAATTATTGAGCACTCCATACAAAATGAATAATAATGCTACCCTTGTGGAATAAGAAATAAGCCCCTATAGACACTTTTTAGAGACTAAGGGCTCAAACTGCAAATGAAAACTCTCATGAAACCTAAACACTTGGCTGGTAGGTGGTCCTGGGGCAGCTTGGCTCATGCACCAACTGCGAGATTCGGCATGCCCACTAAGGTATACACAGCATGTGTTCATCACCACTGTTCTGTGCAGACCCCTGTTCAAAAAGGTCATGAAAACATGGGGGAAATCAACAATGGACCACCCTTAGTTCAATGACAGCATTTAAAGTCTTTCTTTTGCTATTTTAATTCTCATAATTATAGTGGTATTGCCAAATCAGCATGGTTATATGGGTACAATTCATTACTAGAGCTATAGATTGTATCACCATTTGTCCTCATCATCCATATATTTGATAATTAGAAAAAAAGTTATAGTTCAACATCTCAAGGATGGCAGGCAGAAACAGAAATAAAGGAAGTGAAAAGAGGAAAATCAAGTTCAGTGTACTATGATAAAAATCTTTGTAAGGAAAAAAATAAAATCCAGTAATCGATATTACTGTAAATGAAGCCATGCTCTCTGGTTATAGTTTTCTCTAGATTTGGCCATTAACCACAATAAATTTTGTATCTTATGTAATTTTTAACAACCACAAAAATCTATGAAATTGATAGGATGGCTAATAAATGGATAATAGCTTACCCTCTCTCGATAAACCTCACCTTAGGCTCTCTCAGAAAACTAGTTTAATTATGAAGCTTGACTCTGAGGTTTATCATTTTGGTCAATGTAATGAATCTATTTTTAAGCTTGCATTTCTCTAAGATAAAAATGGACTTTTCCTCTATAGTCCATTTTTTAAATTTACAGTATATACATATTTAGTCTTTCTTAAAAATTCGGCACTGAATTAAAAAGCACTCGGAAGCAGTATAAAAAATTAGGTGGATACAGGATTTCTCAGATTAGTTCATCAAGGCTAGAAATAACACTCACACTTTATCTGTTGCTGTATTCCTGTTGCCTCAACTGCAGCGTGGTAACCTAAGTAGCTACCTCATGTAGCTGTCAATGGTAATATTGATTTAATGTTCTCGGCATATAGAAAACACAATAAATCTTAATTAGATTTACTACTGTTGTTGCCTTTACTAAATGAAGCAACAGAGGACAAAGATGAAGAGGAGTGGTCGATGAAAGAAAAGAAAGTTCTGCATGTGCTTTTAAAGGCTTTAGCCCAGAAGCATCTTTCATCATTTTACCCAAGTTCCAGTGGTAAGAATAAGTACATGATCACACTTTGATGCAAAGAACATTTTTTTAAAAATTTCCTTGGAGCCACTAATGAGAATCTGCTTCCCACTGGCACACTAGATGCACAAAAATGGAGCATAGCACACATTTTGGTGGAGAAATTCCTGCCTGTCACTAAGAAACAAATGTCAATTCTCTCATCTGTACTTGCCTGGAAAACAAAACCTTGTGTAAGCATCATATTTTGTTTGGGAGGTAAATATCTAGCACATGGAAAATGAAGTAAGAAAAGAAATGCAGAAAATATGAGAAAGCAGCACAGGATGTATGTTACCATGCTGGCTACCAATCTTCAGAGAGATTCAGGGAGACAGATCAGTGGCAGATGCGCGGGTCGGCTCAGAAAGGAGCTGCAGATAGATTATCAAAGGGAGCTTGAGGCACTCTGTGTTGGGGATTGAAGGCAATGTTTGACCTGCCACATTCCTTCCCATTTCTTGTTTCCCTGTGGTTTAAGCTCATCACCCTGATTCTTTCCTTGATTACCTCATACAATCCGTGGCTGCTTTCTCAGTTAGTTAGCTGGAAACTCAGACCGACTGCCCCACAAATAGAGTTTCAGCCGAATCTGAGAGTGGTGGAAAAAGTCAAGGTCTTGAGGCTGGCAGGGAAGGTGTGATATTAAAGGTGGTTGGTGGGACCAAGTGGCTGAAGTGGCAGTCACCAGCTCACCAATGGTGGCAGCTAGTGAGGTATGCAAGAGTAAAAGTGATCTCCAAGTAGGCACCTGAGAGAGAGGTGCAGAACATGCCCAAGATGTTTGCTTTCCATGTAATAGAAAGCAGCATTAGCATACACCAAAGTAGGCTAAGTAGAAGCTATCTTATATATTCTAGCAAGATCCTGATTCTGAAATACAGCAGTAACTCTTAAAAAGGAAAGAATATTTTCTCTTTAAAGAAACAAACAACAAAAAAGCTCACAGCATTCTAGGGTTCCAAATCACTAACAAATGTTTACTTTTCTGAAAATCTGGCTTGATTCAGTTTTGTAACATACTGAGAAATTTCACTGTAGGAACAATTTCAGTTATTATTAACATCATTTATATTCATATACATAAAACCCACATCTTATAATCAAAGTATCCTCTTCTAGGTTGACAGGAGTCATACTTTAAACATTAATGAGATCAGGTATCCATTCAGCACTCTTTCTTAAATCAGTTTGCCCAAATGAGAATTTATAAGTGAGTTTCATCCTCCTCCACAAATGATTTTCTAGAGTCAAAACGAGTTATGTGATAAAACTTAATTCCTCTAAACAGATTTTGTGTTTCATGTTTCAAAATGATAAGGACAGTCTAAGTCTATATTCTGGGATAGCAATTAATCCTAAATAAAAAAAAATGGTACTTAATAACCTATTTCATAAAATCTGAGCTTTATCTTCTTCAAAAACATATCTAGTAATAAGGAAATAAGAATAAGTGGCCCAGTGATTTGTAGCTTATCCATACACCCAATCTTCAT
>PVKN010015459.1:0-10075 GCA_004027915.1 Capromys pilorides | reverse complement strand
CTAAATACACTTAAGCAGTTGCTTCTCTCTGGTCTAGGAGTTTAAAATGGAGATAAATTAGAATAAGACTTGTTCATACTTGAGGATTGCTCCAGACCAAGGTTTTTCAGTATGATGTTTTGGATCATATCATTCTCTGGTGACAGGGTGTCTTGTACATTGTAGCATGTTTAATAGCATCCCTGTCTTCTATGAACTAAAAGTCAATAGTTTCTTCCTACTTGTGGCAACCAAGTAATGTCTCAAGACAGAGCTAAATGTCCTTTAGGAGGCAAAATCACTACACCAAATGAATCATACAGTAGTGCATTAAGCTCTGTCAACTTAGTTGAACTTAAGCAAGTTCCCTCCAGAATTCCTCTCACCTGTGGCACCAAAACAGCTTCGCCAGATCTACTCCCTTAGATGCTGAGCTTTCCTTCCCAAGTGCTGACCTAGCTGTTCCATCATGGCTTCAGAGCACACAGTAGACATAGAGGTGGCAGCTTGTATGGATTATGTTATCAGTTCCCACAATTGTACTGCATGGGGAGGTTTTGTTTCTTGGATTGGACCCTTAAAGATATTATAAGTGAGGATTTCATGTAGCAGTGACATTTTAGAAAAGAACTAGAATAGTTTTTGTTTGTTTATTTGTTTTTGTTTTTTGAGACAGTGTTTTACTTTGTAGTGCAGGTTGGTCTTGATTTCACTATGTACCCTAAATTGGCCTCAAACTTATGAAAATCTTCCTGCCTCTCTCTGCCTTCCAAGTACTTGGGTTTTAGACATTTGCACCATGGCCTGCAGATACTGGGAAATTTCTCAACATTTATTTAATGCTAGATAGTTGCTCTATGCCAAGCCTGGTCATTATCTTTCTCTTGCCAGGGATTGGTTCAGAGCTGGGAAGAACCAAATCAACTTAAGCCAGTGGAATTCATAAAGTGGGTTGCTTGATGATTCCATAGGAACAAAATGCAACTGCTTCTATTCAATTGAAATAAGTACAGAAGTTTACTGTACCTGTTGCTGCTAGCATCCATCATGTGACTATCATGTAGAAAACCTGCTTTTGGAAAAAGACAAAGTCAAAAAGTATCTAGGCCTGAAAATATCTTTGAATTAGGCAATTGTTATGATTTATGTATAGGTGTCCCCTCAAAGCCTCGTGTAGTCTTGGGGTAGCTTCTGAAATTTGTAGTTGATTATTGTGAAAATGGGTGTTGCACCTCCCCTGCGGCAGGTGATTTGCATTTCAGTGTAAGGAAGGAAGAAAAGTTAGCTGCTTGAGCTGCTGCTACTTCTCCCTGCTCTCTTGCTCTTGACTGCCGCCATGAAAGGTTGCCCACTCCCATGTGTCATCTGCCTTTGAGCCAGCTGAGTATGGACTGAAACCTCCAGTAACTGTGAGCTAAATAAACTCTTCTTTCCCTCATTTTGAGTGTCGGGCATTTTTCCCAGCAACGAGAGAAGAGTGACTAAGTCAGCAATCAATAAGCCCTAGAGCTTTTCTGCTGCGGAGCATCCTTTTGCGTTTGATAATAAATTTCCCTATGGTTTAGGCCAGTCTGGCCAGCATTGTCATAGTCTGAAAGTAGCTTTGTTTTAAAGTTCAAATGCAAACTATTTTCATTTATGAAAGATGATTTGACTTGCTCACCCTGAGATAAATCTGTGTCTTCTTCAAATGTTCTGCAGTGTTCTAGTCATCTCAAAACTGAAATCCTATTTTGCTGTCATTATCAATTCTTCCTGAGTCCTTGGAAAGAAGAGGAGTCAGCCTTTGATGGAAACTGTCATCATCAAACTTCTTGTAGCACTTCTGAATTAAGGGCATAGGACAAACAAAACTCAGTGAAGTAGTATCAGGAAATCTGGGTGTACGGGATTTTGTTCCCTCAGTTTAAGGACACATGGAAGGTTTGACCCTTCTGTAGCTGCTATCAACACTAACTGCTGTCCACCTACACCAGCTGGAAACAGATATCCAGTGATAGGGTAGCTGGGCAAAACACTTCCTGGACTCTCTGGAATCCTCTTACTCGGAGCTAAGTTCTTGGGTATCATTAACTCCTTGGATTCCATATGTGGATACCTACCCTTTGGGCACTGAGTCCACAGGTATGAAGTAGCACAGCGATGCATTCCTGCTGCCAACAGAAGGTGTCCAGAACAACAGTGTGGTGAGGAAAGTCCTGGCTGAATGCCATCATTTATGCACCAGGACTCAACTGTTTAGTGCAAAACTCTTCCCGAAACAGTGGCCTGGACAAAAAAGTGGGGTCCAGATAAGTTAAGTTCTAAACCCTTGCACTTTTATCAGAAAGTGGAAACATTATGCATCTTCTTAGAGCCTTTCTGTCTTACCAATCAAATGAGAATATAAAAACTTATCCTCACGCCCCCACGGTAGAAACTCAGGAAGTGCAACTTTCTTTGTCTTCTCTTTTCCCACCTACCTCAGTTTCATCTGGTCTCCTTTGCTCAGTGTCTCCTCCTCCTATGACTTGCCAGAATCCACAGCTCAACTGGGTGGCTAGTCCTGCCTGTAGCTGCCCATACTCTGATAGCTGGATGTGCTCCTAGAGGGAAAAGCCTACTATCCATGTTCAAAGCAAGCCAGGAACATTCCCAGACTTTTAAGTAGAGGAGACACACAGAACCCATGGCCAGAATATCTCCCTGCTCAGGGGAGAAATGAAGTTGTCAGGAGAAACTGCTTCAGTGAACCACTGGTGCCTTTGCCACACTCATATCATTCCTAACTGGGCCACTGAAGCCCAGTGTTTCAAACCAATGATCTTGAAGTTCACTCACAGACTAATGGCTTTAGAGAAGTACAATATGCACATGACTGTGATCCCGCAACCATGAGCTTAATCCTGCTCTAGTGTTGATTAACTGTGTGACTTCAGATAAGCCATTTCAGCTCAGTTTCCTCCAGCACCTAATTGGGGGATTATCTCACATGGTCTCAGATCCTGTATCATTTGGGGGCAGAGGTGGGATGAGCGCATTATGAAAAATGCCCTTCTCTCGTCTGATTTAAGGATTCAGATAATCCCATGAAAGTCTTAGTTTCCACAAGAGTCAAACACAGTGTGCTAACCTCCAGCACTGAGGTGTAGCTCATACTTGGTTAATTGAATATCATTATGTGCTTTGAAGCTTTCTCTGCATTTCAAATAGCCTGTTTCTTATTAGGAACAAATGTATATAATGATTCAAAAATGTGCTATAAGAAAGCAGCTGCATTAAGAATATTTCTGCAGAGAAGCCAATTGTTTGAGAATTGTCATGTATCTTGCCGTGTGAGTGAGTGTGTGTGTGTGTGTGAGAGAGAGAGAGAGAGAGAGAGAAAGAGAGAGAGAGAGACAGAGAGAGAGAGAAAATTGACGGAGGAGAGGAATGAAGGTTTCATTGCATGGACCATGGGGAGGTGTTGCACACACCAAATTATGACATAACTGCTGAAGCAATGGCTGTAGCTGTTGCCTTTGTAAAGTGACCCACAATACCCACCCATCATAAACTAAGCAACATGTCCAAGTCACTTCATACAATGAGGAGGCCTAATCCCATGCTGTGTGAATTCTGTCAGATATAGCCATATCACAGCAACAGGATCCAGCCAGGAATAATCACATCCTTAGGAAAAAAAAAAGATTCCCTGTATAACACACCAATTTCTCTCCAAAACAAAGCAAGCATGTGAATCTGCCAGTAGACAGGAAAATTTCTTGGCAAATTACCAAGGAAGAGCACAGGGTAAACAGTCCATATTTCACCCCCATTTCTGTGGTATAGTAACACTGGAGAGAAAGTCTGACCTCAGCGAACCAGGAAGATGTGGTCAGGCTGTATTCTTCCTTTCATTTCAACATTTCATTGTACAACAAATATTTCCTCAGCATCTGCAGAGTGGCAGGCACAGAGTATGTTCTAGAAATACACAGCTCAGCAAGGGAGGCAAACATTGAACAAAGAAGAAAAGGAATAATTAATTCCCTGAAATCGTAATGCCTTTTTAAAGAAAGATCTGGGTACTCTGAGTGTAGCTTATGGACAATATTCTCTTTGAGAGGAGACTGAAATCCTCAAGCTTGCAATCACTATAAGCCTGCTTTGAATAACAAGAGACTTGGGAGTTGGTACTCAGGGAATGAGAAGTTCCATTGAGGATTTTTTTTTTAAATCGTTTCTTAACATTTTATTTTATAACATGTTCCTGCCATTGAATACTCAGAATTTGGCAGGGAATATGTCAGAAGTCTCTTCTCAAATTGGCAAGTGATAAGCACTAAAAGTAACTGTAGATATGGGGAATATCCTTTCTATTTTAAAAAAAAAAAAAAACCACTTTCTTATAATAGAGAATACATGTCTCTTTAGCTGAATAGGTTTGTGTAGCCGCCAAGAGCATGGCTGTAACCAGACTGGGTTCTGCGTCTGCCTCCTCCACTGTAGATCAGGAAGGTAACTTTCTTTCTTTCTTTCTTTCTTTCTTTCTTTCTTTCTTTCTTTTTTTGCAGAACGGGATCAAACTCAGGACCTTGTACTTGCCAAACAGGTACTTGGGAAGGTAACTTTCTTAACCTTCTGAGCTGCAGTGCCTCCTTGCTGAGAAAATAAGCCTGTTAATTCCTCTGTAGGCTTGTTGTAAGGACAAATTAATTCAGTACAGTTTAACCATTTCAAATAACGGTCATATTAAATGCTGTGTTAAGGTTCCTAATATTATTATTAGTTGAATCTAAACCTAAGGCTCTCTACTTCAGCTAAATAATTATGTCTTTCCTAAATATTTCTTTTTTAATCTGGAAAACATTCAGATTTAGCTTGTTCCTTGATCTCAATCCTAGATCTCTGCTTCTTCCAGATGTGAAAATTTCTTGGCCCTCATACAATCCTTAATTGTTTTCACTTGATCAGTTATAAAACACAGCCAAACATATAATCCATCCACGAATGATCATTTTCTCATTTCTCAGGCTCTGACAGGAATGGTTTTGCTAACTTCATCATCTTCCCCTGGGTCAGAAGCCACAAGGCAAAGGCACACAAGATAGTTCCCTGAAAGCAGTTTCATTGCTGAGCTAAAATTAAGCAGAAGACTATTCTACCAAATTCCCTAGACTTCCTTCAACTCCTAACCACATGGTCCTCACCCTGACGTGGACCTCATCCCCTTCCCAGGTCACCTTCACAGAATGAAAACCATTAAAATCCTCGGAAAGGTCAAACAGCAGAGTACAAGCCTTTGTCCTTGAAGACTGAAGCCAGATATAGTAAGACCGCCCCCTCCCCACCAATTGAAAGCAAAAGTCTTAGGGAGTTAAGTAGATGATCAGCTGGTTGGCCTTTAGGTTATTGTTCTGGGAGAGTCAAGGGCATCTTTGACATTTTGAAGGCTGTTAGATGAACCAGTTGGCTTTCTTGAGTCAAAGGCAGAGTCAGTTTTGCTGAGCCGTAATGATCTGTGTATTCCCAAGCTCTTCCTCCCAAACAGACTGTGAATGAAAACAACTGTATATGTGCAAGCATTCTGGTTAATTGAAAAAGCAGTAAACACTGTTCATTGTTGAAGGCACAGTTTGCTATTTATTCAGTGGGGGTACAGAACAGGGTAGACAGGAATACTGTGGAGCAAGGTGCAGGAAAATCATTTGAATCCTTTTAGAAGGACATGTGAAAACAATTCAGATTTCCTTTTGTAAGTCTCAACTATATTCTTGTGCTTGTCCTTTCCTTTCTCTTTCTCTATTTTTCTGTTTATTCTTCCTACATTGTTGCAGTAGACTTTTCCCAAAGAGAGTCTGAGGGAGCCAGCTAATTAATTATTGTTTCAACACTATTTCTAGAGCTGAACTCTGACCTCCTGGTAGCCCTACAAAATACTTTGTTGCATTCTTCATTCACCTGAGAATGATTCTAGAAAAGACAATTAAATGAATAACAGAGGAAAACGTGCTGTCTCTAGAGAGACACAGCCTATCCACTTCACTCAGACCCGAGTTTTGGAGCCTAGTGCTACTTCCTTACTGGTGCAGAAGCCCCAGGGGAACCTGCCACATGTTGCGACTCGGCAGGAAGCCTCATTTGGATAGAGGCAGCTAAGGAAGGCTGCTTCATACTCATATGCTTGCTGCATGCTAAAATCCACTGTGCTCTCCTGAATTTTCCTCTTGGTTTGCCAAAACAAAGGCAAGGCGCTGCCCAACAGGTGCCACTCACCTGTGGCTGGGCAGGCTCCTGGTGATTGACCATTGCTGCCACTGCTCTGGAGGACACCTACTGCCTTCATACTGCAATCAGAGACTCTTCTGAATACACTGCCTCCCCTCTTATTTTTGACTCCTCTAGAAAAAAAAAATTCTTTTCTTTCCGGGGTCCTTCTGATGCAAAATATTGTTTGGCATTTTTTTCTTAAGTTTTCTGTTTGATAAAATAGCGTGGCATGCATGGTACCTAGAAACGGGGAAGGAGGAAAATAATTCCTTTACAGATGTAAAAAATACAGCTTTAAACCTTCCAATGAGCTCAAGCTCTAGGAAGTGATCCTTTTTGCAGTTAAACGTCTCTCTGTCCATAGGGGAGAATCTTTGTCAGTGACCACTAATAATGTAAAAATAAAGGATTTAGGGCCAGCTTTACCTTTTCCTTCCAAGGAAATATGGTATCATAAAACCTGTGCCCTTTTCTGTGGTGAGCCAATACTCATTGCTTGGATATTGAATTCCAGTGTAATTGGTCTCTTGTACGTTCAGTGCATAATGATACTATTGTGTGCCCGATGGGCCCGAATGAACTGACACACACGTGATATTTGCTGTTACAGGAGACTGGGCCCATTGGAGAATGCGGAGGCACTCATCCTTCCAAAAACTGCTTTTCATGTCCACTCAGAACAGGATGTTCTGCAATGTTTCTCATTACAGAATTATGAAATAGAAATCTTTTTTTCTTATGAATAATAAATAGACTCATGAAAACTAAAAGAATATGCTGGAATCCTGCTAGGGGAGCTGACACTTTGTTAGTAGAAGTAGCAGGAGCAAAATTATTTTTTTTTAAAAAAAACAGAATGTTTCGTGAAACTTTGCATATTTATAATTCACTCACAACAGATAATTAGCTCGTATATTTAAATTGCCCTGATGAATTTTATTCTGCAAGTTTTAAAGGAGATCACATGCTATTTTATTTTTGCGTTAGTTCAGCAACTGATGCAGTACAGAGTAAATGTCCAACACCCTCTGAACTCTGGTCTCTCCTTACCAGGCTGTTGAGAGCTCCTGTTCCAGCCAGATGACCTGAACAGTTGTCTCTCAGCAGTCTCCCTCTCTTTTCCAGGGATGTTTAACCAGTTTGAAGGAAGGGACAGAGGGAGCTTGTGGAATGAGCAGCTTCTGTTTGGCTTCACCACACTGGAGTGTGGGTGCTTCAGGAGAGTGTGCATGGTCAGTGCAACAGAAACAGTGAGCCGTGAGAAAGCCTTGTCAGCCAGAATTTCTTTCAGGAGTAAAGACATTGGCTGTAGGAGCATGGTAGACAGCATTTTCCCTGAAGAAGCAAGTTTAAGAGCAATGAATCACTGAATTAAAAATATACTAAAGGAGTTTTGGGGGATGAAAGGTAATTTATTTTTTTTTTAATCTTGCTTAGGAGTGGCTGGGTTTGCTTTAGAGTCTTGCTCTAGGTTCTGGGGCACAGAGAACTAAGTACAGATCATTATAAACAAACATCATGCAACACCTTATTAATTTTATAGGATTGTCTTGACATTTCACTCTTTTTGTCCCTTCTTCTGTATGTATTCTAGGTTCGCTTTTCTTATCACCCTCATCTCCTTTATTTCCCGTGCTTCTGTTCCCTACCCTAGGGCAATGCTTGCTGGCTTCTCTCTTCTGTTTCTGGTCTGTCCTTCAAGAATCCTGTGCCCTCCCTTCGCACCCTCCCCATCCTGTACCCCCACTCACATGAGAGCTGCTAGGCACCTTCTCAGCAGGCAGGGCACATCATGAACTGTCTCTGTTAAGGGAGGGAGGACGAGATTGTTTACTTTCTCAGAAGGCTAAACATCTCAGCTGGGAGTCCTTGACTGCCTGCTTTAGGACACAGACAGAAAGGACAAAGGGCAGCAGAAAGTGCTCCCACCACCGTGATTTGCATCTGAGTTCAATTCAACTCTGCTTTAAGGAGTCTCATTTGAATACACAGTACATTAGCTCCATCCCTGCTTCCTCTGCAATATGGGAAATACATTCATGGCTCCGCAGCGTCTTCCTCACCCAGTCCAGACAGTTGGGGAGAGTGGGGAGGGGCACCCAACAACGGCAGAGAAATTGTATTTCAAATGAATATCTTTTCGTCAAATGCCTATATATCCCTCAGCTGCGCTCCACTAGGAGATTTGCATATTTTTCTTCCTAATGGAAACACATATGGGATGAAGATTTTGTTTTGTCCCTTTCAAAATGCTGCTTTGCCACCTGTGCTCTAGGGCTTCTAAATTCGTGATAGGAAGAAATGATTTGTTAGGTTAAAGAAAATCAGAAGAATTTTAGATGACGTGTCTACCATTATCATCTCTGAAGAACTCTGCATAAAAATCGCCTCCAGAATACTTTCCTGCAAAAAATTAATAAGTAGATTTATAATGTAAGGATATGTGAATGTAGTCATGTGAAGGATCACTGATCTAAACCAAATCGGCCTGCAGAGAGGTCTAAATTATGCAGGAGGCTAAAATGACATTAGCCTCCTAATGTATATTGTCTATTCCCATTCTATTCCATTTTTTGTGAATATATATATATATATATATATATATATATATATATTTGGGATTTTTATATATATTTTCTCAACCCTTTTTTTTCTTTCATCCCTGAAAAGCAAGAGGATAGCTAAAAAAGTGTGTTTAGGAGTATACAAAGCATTATACTGCCTAGTAGTATGTGAACCCTGGCACATATTTGTTTAATGCTTACATGTTTAAAATAAATAATAGTAAGATTGACTTTTAAAAAAGTCAACCATGCCAGAATTTATAAGCACACACACATTCCAGACTTTTACATATCAGTCCTTAAAAATAAACGACTTAAGTAGCTAAGATTTTTTTGTCATTTAAGTTTTTAGCTTTATACAGAGGTTTTTATTTGTAATTTTATTTCATTGTAACACCATAGTTGAAATTGCTACTCAACTTAAATAATATTTTCTATTGACTATGGCCAATAGAGAAAAAATTCTATCACTTCAAGGTAGTTCAAGGGCCGGCAAGATGGCTCAGTGGTCTAAAGCCCTTGCTTAGGAAAACTTAGGCAACCAAAGGGACTGTGATTCATTCCCCAGCACCACATGCTATGCCAGCTCCACCCCCAGGGCAGGCTGAGCCAGCCATAAAAAAAGGTAGTTTGATTTTGACAAAAATTTTCACATTATTTGGATAAAAGATAATAAATGAATAAGCAGATAAATAACTGAAATGTTAAATAAAAGCCCTCAAAGAACTAGAATTAGAGGTCCTATTCAGCCCAGTTATTGCCCTCCTAGATATTTTTCCAGAAGAACTGAAATTATCATATCACAGAGGTTTATGTTCACCTGTCTTTATAGCAACACAATTTGTCATAGCTAAATCTTGGAAAAAACCCAAATGCCCATCAACTGAGGAACGGATACACAAAGATGTGATATTTTTATACAACAGAGTATTACTTATCTGTATGAAAAAGATAAACTATAGACTTTTATAGGTAAATGAGTGCAACTGAGGGTCATACTCATAAGTGAAATAAGTCAGCCCCACACATATAAACATCATATTGTCTCAAGAGCATAAGAACCTGAAAGAATAAATAAAATCTGTAAAGTACAACAGATACTGCTGTTGAAAGGGAAAGAAACTGCTCAAAGAGAAGGAACAGCTGTAACGAGGGAAAGGAGAAAAGAAAGAAGAAAGAGCAAGAGAAATATATATACAGGATAGCTTGGATAATTATACTGCTGATTTCTGCTGGTTTATAGAAAGAGGTAATTATTAATTTTTTCTCCTTTCAAATTTTTATAATTTTTGACCAGTTTT
>PVKN010015458.1:0-18500 GCA_004027915.1 Capromys pilorides | reverse complement strand
AGTGCTGTTTATTTTCATAAAAATGATAATCGCATGAGATGATTCATGTATCAGTTAGATTTAACCATTCCACAATGTATATGTGCATCAAGGCAGCATGTTGTACATAATAGTCCCCCTTTCATTTCCAATTGTATTGATTCAGGTCTTCTCTTTGTTTTAGGCAGGTTAGACAACAGTTTATTGATCATGTTTATCTGTTCAAAGAATAAAGTCTTTGTTTCATTGATTCTGTATATATTTTTGGAATCTGTCTCATTAATTTCAGCTCTGGTTTTATTATTTCTTTAAGACTTTAAGAAGCACCTCAAGATGGTTATTTAGGATCTCTCTGATTTTTTAAAAAAAAATTTTATGTAGGCCTTCATGAATAATTTTTTTGTAGAAATACCTTTTCAGTGTCTCAGAGTCTGGTATATCTTAGTTCCATTACATTTAATTCAAGGGGTTTTAAATTTCTTCCCTGATTTCTTTAACCGTTTGAGTCCCAAGCAGTGCGATTGCGCTGCTGAGATATTATGTCGAGAAAACCCAGCACATTTCAAACATTGTGGACAACTGACGGTGCGTTACCGATTGTCGAAGTTGCGCGCTCAGATTTACTGACCCAAGTACATCACACAGCTCCTTTTAATATAAATAGTACATTGAATCCCGATTGGGATTCATCGATGTAAAAGAAACAAAGCTGTTTGAGTCTTTTCGTACTCATTTAGAGAAAGCGCGGTTGCGCTGTTTGGGATTCTTCGATAGTGTTTTTTTCAATACCCGCTGGGACTCAAACGGTTAATGACCCACTGATCATTCAAATTTGTGTTGTTCAGTTTCACATGGTTGTGTAGTATTTGTTTGTTTGTTTTGTTTCTCTTGTTGTTGGTGCTATGATGATCTGGTAAGATATTGAGATAAAAACTATCTCAATTTTTAATATTTGTTAAGGCTTGCTTTATGATCTAAATATTATATACTTTGAAGAACATTCCATGGTCTGTGGAGAAGAGTGTAAATGCTGTAGCGGTTGGATAAAATGTTTGATAGACATCTGTTAAGTCTATTTTATTTTTTGTGTATTATGTGCAGAATAAATACATACAATTTTATCTGTTGATGTAAAGAAATAAATTTTTAGAAAGAACACATGATTTCGGTGGATACATACTGCGTCACTGTCTGCATGTTTCACCACTACTAGATTCTGGTGTAATAAGGTAGTAGGCATATTTGATTCTTCAGTTATACTTCATGTATCTGTAATCACTGTTGCTGTGGCATCGCCATGCATGTTTCTGTAGGAAGCTAGCTGGTTTTTGGTTTAAAAGTTTTCCCTACTGTAATACAATGACTACAACACAAAGTATGTGAACTTTTAGGTATTGTGACTTGCTAAGTTCTTCTGTGATTAACATCCCCTGTGCAGTGTGAGTGAGAAATTATTTGTGAACTGGTAAATATATCTTTATCTGTCTAGATCAATGAGGACCATGCTATTTGGGGTTCTTTCCAGGTGACAGGATAAGGTCTACATCTCTTCTATAAAGTATTAATTTAAGCTGGGGAGATAGCTTGGCAGTCTAAGCTCCTGGCTAGCAAACTCAAGGACCTGGGTTCGATTCCTGGTGAAAACACAATAAAAAAATTTTATTAATTTATGGGGGACTAAACATGCTCAAACACGCTTTCTCTTCTACATCTCCGCACCCTAAATTTATGTCCCCCAGCTGTCATCATGTTGTGGTGAAATAGATTGAGCATGGCTCCCCTGCCTTTTGGACAGGGAAGGTGTAAACTCCACCAGCCAGCCACCTAAATCCTGGATATACTGAGCCTGAGCCTCAGGAGCCCCTTCTCTCCCAGTGAATGCTTGGGTGATTTTGGCATCCAGAGGTCTTCAAAGTCCTTTAGGATGGTAGTTTCATGTCCTAGCTACAATACAAGGTATGATAAAATACAATGTGTCTAAGTTTTTAAAATGTATTATAATAATAGTAGAAAACAGGGCCTTGGGGGTTAGCTCAGTGGATTAAGCACCTGCATGGGCAATCCCAATTGGGCACAGGGGACGACAGTTCAATCTCCAGACTTGCCCTTAAGCTTAAGGCAGACTGAGCCAGACCAAAAAACAAACAAACAAACAACAACAACAAAACCAAACAAACAAAACCAACTCAGCTGATTAAAGTGCCTGCAAGCTGACACAGGGGTCAGGGGTTTGATCCCTGGGCCTGCTATGCAGGCCCTGCCCCCAGGGTGCACTGAGAGGCAATTAAGACTGGGCGTGGTAGTGTGGGCCTGTAATCCCAGCTCTTGGGAGGCTGAAAACAGGTGGGTCATTACAAGTTCGATCTAGTAGTGAGACCCTAAATACCCTGTAGACCCTTCTGCAAAATACAAAAACAAACAAAAAAAGAAAACATATTGTTAGTAATCTCCCAAAAAATTCCTTCGAACAGACTTATCCCATCATTCTAGTTACTGTCTAAAGCAGTTTGGAAAGTCTTCTTGATGAGGGTTGTTAGGTATGCAGTCTTGATTTCCTTGACATCTGATTTGATTCTAAACACTAACTTTCTTATGCTCGTTTTGAAATTGAGAAGATCTAGAAGTCACTTGGTGAATAAGGTAAGTGAGGATGCTCTGTTATGTTTTTACGAGTCTGCCTTCCCATTGGATGGCACTTAGGACAATAGTTACTGTATTTTTTTTATCATATCATATAAAGATATTCATTAAAGAGGGCTTCCAGAACTGCTTTGAAAAATGGCAGGAATGATGAGACAGATGTGTGTGAAACTATGGTTGGTATTTTGAGGGAGATTAATGACAGTGTGTCTTTTAGTATAATACATTTTTAAAATTTTTTTTAACATTCACTGTATTTTTGATCATCCCTGTGTAGAATTGCTTGGGGGAAATTTTAATATAGCCTCTTGCTGCAACCTCAGTCCAGGCCCCATAAGTAAGAATCTCTCTGGTCAATTAGGGGACTCAACATCAACTGTTTCAGGTAATTCTAAATGTTCTTAATTGAGTATGGTGTCCCTACATGAGCTATTTTAGAAAGAGAGGATGCTACCTGGAGCATTCCAAATACCAAATACCCTTTTCAAAGGGCTCCTTAACTATCAGTTCAAACTGCTTTAAGCATTTAACATTTTTCTCACCCTTGGGCATGTAGTCTCAGCTGCAAATTTACACAGAACAGAGTTTAGCAGGCTGCCCATATTTCTCTTCTAGGTACCCTGTGATCAACTAGCCTGGGACACAACTCAGAGTCAAACCATTCTGATTACTGTTTTGAATGTGCTGCCCATTTCAATAACCACATACACCTGGCTTTGGTGATTAAGAGTTGCCACTTGCCTCCGCCATCCCAAAATCCAATTGCCCCATTTAACTTATGGATTCTGGCTATGTAGCAAAGGTTCTTACTCTAATTTATTATGTTTAGAGAAGATAAACAGAGTATTCTTCAAGGATAGTGGGACTTCTGGGAATTTATTCCTCACAGTTGTGGTGATTGTGCTGGAGTGGATGAGTGGGTCCAACACTACAAATACACCCCAGAATTAAATCACCCTATACCTCTGTATATCTTCCCTACCTTCCTCTGCAGCATACTGAAATAATTCTGGGGTTTCAGCTTCATGTAGCATGAGGTATCATTTGTTCCACCCTTCAGCTCACCATCAGCCAAACTCATAGCTTTCTCTAAGCTCTCAGACTGCAAGAGTGAATCTGGTCTCTGCTTGGTGAACTGATATTTGGTCTGTTCCAGCTTTATGTTTATTCCACCACTATCCTGCATTCATTCCTGCATATGTCCCCTAGATTTATCCCTACATCAGCTGTAAAACCCATGTAGTTCTTTGAGGATGATGCACTCCTCGTGGGTCGTACTTCATACCCCAGCCATTGGTACATGCATGCTGAGACTTGAGCTTAGTCCAGGAGCAAAGAGAATAGTGGAGGTGAGTTATGAGGAGAATGTGCATTTTCTTTCAAGGTAGCTACTTCAGGGGAAGTCATTAGAGCTTCTTCAAGCCAAATAGGGGTACATTCCCCAGACCAGTGGTGGAGTGAAAGGAAGGAAGAACTTAGGAAGCAAGCATACCCAGCTTCACTGGAATCTTCCCATATGTTCCCACTTGACTTTCAGGGTGGGAAGTTCTCTTAGTCAGGGATTTTACATTAATAGTGTATATGCGGTAGCTGTGAATTAAATTTACGCTGTAGTTGAGCTATACTCAAGGTTTGAGTTTGCTATGCAGTAACCTCAGTCCTGCCAGTGAAATAGAACTTAAGAGTTTCTTCTAGGGCAGACACAAAAGTTTTCAGGTCATGTTTATGCTTCAACTGGAGATTTAAAGCTCTAAGCAGATTCTCTTCTTTCTCCACTTCCTTCAGTTCCCATTAGTAACCAATTAGCCAATCTCACTACACACATGTGTTGACAAAAATGTTCTGAGTTATCAAATATAAAGTCACCCAGAACCTTGCATTTTCTAAGCATTTATCTAAAAACTTCCACTATTTAATATATACTCGTACAAAACATTATGTATCCAAAATTGAAATTGAACAAGGTGACCTATATTTGGTCTGGGACCCCTACTTAAAGAAGTAGTCTTTATTCCCCAAAATCTATCTAAAGTGCTAATTTTCCACAGACTCAGAGATTATTATTTTGTCTTATAAAATGTTTGTGATGATCCATATACAATTCATGTAAACCTGATTATGACTTAAAGGGATACTGCATATTATTATTACCCCCATTTTATGTATGGAAAAAGGGAGCCTCTGAGCAGAGAAATAACTCGCCAGTGACTCACAGCTCAAAGTTGGTAGCCTTGGATTTCAACTCAGATAGAGAAGGACCTCGGCTCTCATGGTTGCTGTGGGTAGTGTGATGTCACTGTTATTTTTCTACTAGAAATTTTCTGAGATGTGTGTTGGAGCATTTCTGAACTTCTCAAGCCAGAGCTATCAATATTATCAGGCTGCAAGATCACTGAGTGACAACAGAAATCATGTTTTATTTATTATCACATTCCCAGTGTCAGAATAATTTTATTTAAAAAGTTATATTTGGTCTTGGGCAGGTGAAAAGGCTCAGTGGTCTAAAGCCCTTGCTTAGGCAAGCTTAGGCAACCGCAGGGACTACGGTTCAATCCTTGGCACCACATGCCATGCCAGCTCCACCCCCAGGGTAGGCTGAACCAGCCATAAAGTAAAAATAAATAAATAAATAAACTCCTATTAAAAAATAAAATTAAAAAAAGTCATATTCAGTCTTAAAAAGGAGTGAAATGCTGACATATGCTGTGTAACATGAACAAACTTTGAAGATGTTAGACTAACTGAAATAAGGCAGAGGAAAGGATAAACATTGTATGACTCTGTTTATGCTGCATATCTGGAGTAGTCAAATTTGTAGCGTCTGACAGTAGAATGACAATTTCCAGGAGCCAGAGAAGGGGAAATGGGAAGTTAGCCTGAATGAGGCAGAATTTTAATCTGGGGTAATTAAAAAATGCTGGGGGTGGAGATGTAGGCCAGTGGTAGGAGGCTTGCTGAGCATGCATGAGGTCTTGGATTCACTCCCAACCCTGTGATACAGACTACACAACATGATAAAAATGGTAATAATGAAGTCCCAGAGGTGGATGGGGGAGATGACTGCACAGCAGGGTGGATATACCTAACATCACTGAACTTAAGATAGCTACAGTGGGGCCAGTGAGATAGCTCAGTGGACTAAGTGCTTGCTTAGGCAAGCGCGAGGACCGAGGTTTGATCACAGGCACCACAGGCTGCACCAGTCCCACCCCTAGGCATGCTGAACCAGCCACCGAGTCCAGGTGTGGTAGTACACACCTATAATCTCAATGCTGGGGAGGCTGAAACAGGAAGATCACTATGAGTTCGAGCTGCATAGTGAGACACTATACCAAACACATAAAAAAAAGATGGCTACAATGATAAATTTTATGATGTGCTTGAAAAGTCATATTTACTCTGGCAGAGAAGGTGTCAAACAAGGGCTCAGACTGCAGGTCTCTTTGAGCTGTCTTGGGGCTCAGGAGCCTACTTGCTGGGACTCTGTGCTGGTCATTTAGTTCAGTTTCTTCAGGTGCACGTTTTTCTCCAGCTCTGGAGGGTGAATAAGAGGAGACTGGCTGAATATTTACATTGGTGTGCTTCCTGAGAATGGGGCAAGATTTTAGAGACTAACGCTGATCAGATTCTCACTGTCCAGGGAGATCTGGCATTGTATCTAAAATTTTCTATTGATAAAAACTTTAGATATACACAAAAGTAATATAATGCAGTTCCCATACCCTCATGATATAAATTTATTATTTGTCTATACTTTAGCATTGGAGTACATCATTATAAAGGGTGAAATGATTAGTGGGTTAGCACAATGGCTAACAGTTTCCTAATGTGTTTAGGTATTATTATTCTTTTCATGCTCCTGAATATGAGTGTGGCTGCTTAAGTAATGCGATTCTGAAAAGGCTTGCCCTAAATGGCAGAGGAAACACAGGACTTAAATTTCACCGAGAAAGTTTCCCTCTTCTGTGACCACACTCCAAGAATTCTTCATCTCAAATTCAAGTAAATACATTTAAGCTTATTCATTAGTTTAAATTTATTTTTGAGCTGTCACACTGCAGTGGAACCAGAGAACAATAGGGACGATAAATTACATGGGGACAAGGAAAGGAAATAATCTTCTAGTCCTCTGGAGAGAGTGCTTTTAGTCTAGGACTGCTTCATTTGGTGTATCCTCCACAGGCCAAAGCCAGGCGTTGCCAATCAATATATTCTTTCCCCTGGAATCCCAAAACTGCAACAGAATTCTTAAAGTGATGCTCTGAACACTCACCAATAACCAATGAAAGGTGGGACAGGAGCTGAGACTTATTTATTATTTTCTTTTTGTACCTTTTTGTGCCTTTGCTAAGAAGAAAGAACTTTGCAAGAGAGAACAACTGTTTGTAACTTTCTGAAAATCCACTACAAAACACAAAGTCAACCCCAGGGGACTATCACAGCGGGGTGAGCAAAGGGCATCCGAAGACATGAGAGTCCTAGAATCCACCCAAATCAGTAAAAGGAAAACTGCACAGCTTTGGATCTGGCCTGGATTGCTGCTCCATGTTGGTGATTGGCTTCACATGGAAGTTATTTACTTGATCTTTTGGTTACAGAAAATTAGCTTTGCCTCACGCTTCTAAGTAGCTCTGATTTGTTAATGTGTCTTTCCTCATCTTTAAGTTGAAGCAATAAATAAGAAGAAAGCAAGCTTTATAGGAGAGATTAGGAAAAAATAAAGTATGTGGAACCAGTCCAACAGGGGATGAAAAGGCAATAATAATAACAATAAAATTCTCTTCATAGTTTCTATTTGTCAGACATTGTGTTAAGGTGACTGAGGTGAATTTTCTCATTTTCCCTGCATAAACAACCATTGGATGTAGGCACTAGTATTATCTGTCTCTTATAAATGAAAAGGTTTGAAAAACTTAGGTAAGTCCAGTAGCTCGATTAAGGAAATACAGCTTGAAAACTGAAATTCTGTGGGACTTAAGGCCAGGTAGGTCTGATTCACTGAATTGTGCTCTTGAAATTATACATTAGAGATTACAGTTTACTATCTTAGCAGTAAACAATGACTTGGAGCTTTAAGCATCTTTCTTGCCACATTGTTGAGGGCAAGAGCTTGAACTGACTCATCTTTGTCACTCCTGTGGCTTAGCATAGTGGGGTTTTCAAAATCACCAGTGAACTCTATTTGCAGAGCACTTGTGAGTTTAAAAAATATATATATTATATTTGGTTTCTTGAGCCAACACAGGAACTGGTATTGTTCCTGTGCTTGTGCCACTTGCATTACCGACACATGCATTGAACATGTAGTCATTAAGTATCTATATTATATAGTAGATAGCAATAGCAAGTTAGACCCAGGGCCTGGTGTGGGCTTGTAGTCCAGAAGGAGAGACAGATTGAAGGAAATGAGAATAACCATCTTAGTTACTTTCTTGTTGGTGAGACACAATACCTAAGGCCCACAATGTAAGGGAGGAGTGGTTCATTTTGGCTCACGTTTCTGGTTAGTTGATTGACTTCAAGGTGGGACAGCCTGGCAGAGGGCATGGCTGAGGAGAAGCCATGGTAATAAGGAAGCAGAGAGAGAAGGAAAATCTGGAGAGGGAGAAAAACTCTTCCATGCCATGGCCCCAGAGACCTGTCTCCTTAAGCCAGACCCTGCTTCTCAACAGACCCCAAATCCAATCACCTTTGGGGATGGTTGATACATTGTGTCAACTTGAGAAGTTCAAGTCATTCAGCAGGAAGCCTTACTTGGTAAACATCCTTGGCCTGAGCAAGAGAAGGGGAGAGAGCTGGTGTGGGTGTAAAGCCATGGCCTGGGGTAGCCTGCATGCGTTAAAAGGGAAATGAGGAGCCAGGCATCGTGGCTCACGCCTGTAATCTCAGCACTTGGGAGGCTGAGGCAGGAGGATCAGTGGGAATTCAAGACCAGCCTGGGCTACAAAAGTGAGCTCAAGGCCAGTCTGAAATGCATAGGAAGACCCTGTCTCAAAAAAAAAAAAAAAAAAAAAAAAGGGGAAATGAGGAAGAACTGATTGTTGGTTCCTTCAAGGAGTTCCCGTCTTCATCTTCAGCGTGGATGTCATCTCCTGGCTTCCATCTCCAGACCAGAATTTTGCTTCCATCTGGGACCCTTCAGCTTTCCTGCACTGACTCATCAGTCATACCTCACAGACTCATCAGCCTCCTCTCATGGACATGCATGGCACACTGAAGTGAGCTCCAAAACTTGGACGGACCCTTCAGCCTCCAGCACGCAGACACCATGGGTCTGCTTCTTCATCCAACTATAGCTGACAATTGTGAACTTGTAATTTCTTATACATTTTTACCTTGTCTAGTAACCCCAGGCTGATATACCTTCCAAATGCGTAGGGCTTTGGGGGCCATTTTACACCCAATATATTACATCCCCCCCTCCTAGCTCATAAAATACTTGTATCCATCTCTTCATGCAATATGCATTTAATCCATCTCTTAAGAGTCAACATTTTATCAGTTCCAGCATTGTTAAAAAGTCCAAGTCAAACATTTTCTCTGAGGCTCAGGGCAAACTTTTCTTCGAGATTCAATAGTCCTTTTTTTTTCTTTTCTTAACTTCATGGTGAAGTTGGGGGAGAAGGAGAGGAGACATCAGAGAGGCAAAGGGACCGTGACATAAGATTAGATATGACAGTTTCTGTAACAGTGAAGCCAAAGGGTAAGTAAAACAAATTTCAGCCAAGTGGAAAGAACGCAAAATGCCATCTTGGAAGAAAAGATCCATTTTGAACATGGGAATGGTGCTTCTCAGCGTTAGAGTGTTTCCAACACCTTTCTGTGAAAGACACTGTTCCCAACAGTGCTTAAATACTATGGTTAGCCATGTTTTATGTGAAGGCCTTAGGAATCTATGGGGTTTTGCTAGGATTCAACCAATTCAGCTGGATTAATATGAAAGGACTTTGGACATCATTGCTGGCAAGTTCCTAAAACTCATGAAGATTGAAGTGTAAAGAACCAATTAAAACAATTTAAATGAGCTTCTCTTTGGAATCATGGATGGGATGTGTGTACAGTCATAACTTGGTATTCTGGATTAAGGAAGCTTGAAGATTGAGTTTCTTAGAAAAAGAGGATCTAATTTTACCTAGTCTCACTTTTGTTCCTCTGAGGTCTTGGCCCTGTAGGTGTCCACATGCCTGCTTTGGTTAAGTTCGCATCTTTGTCCTGTCACAGCTGCAGAATATTTCCAAAATCAAGCTTTTATGGGCTCCAATGTCACAACAAGCTGCACTTTAATTCAACTCCAAATCTCAACTTTTCCAAGTGTGAAATGGGGGATAACTGGTACTAGGTTCCGAGGCTGCTGTGAATCTAATCACTAGATAGTGCATGTCAAGTGTTGGCACATGTTAGGGGCCTTTACATGTTAGTTTTTGGTGTCATAAACTGTTGGCTGTAATGAAACTTCTAAAAAATCCTCAGTGGTTAAATACATTAATTTTTATTAATGCATAATGAAGATTAAATACTATTAATAGATTAATATTAATTAATGTATATTAGATGATTGAATTTAAATATATATCCAAAGATTAATCATTATATATTAAATTATTAAGTGGGTTAAAGATTAATTGAGTTGACACACATAAAGCAGTTAGAATACTCAAATCAAGTAAGTACTCACTGGTTATTATTTTGTAAAATTGAGAGCATTTGAACGATCTGAGTAACTCTTTCAAAGATACATCACTTTAACTGCAGTTAAAGCTATCAGATGAAAGAAAAAAGTTTGCATTTTTTAGTAATTTTGCCTCAATTTGTATCATCCCCATCCTAAATCTCTCTCTCTTCTCTCTCTCCCCCTCCTCCCCCTTTCTCTCACCTCCAGTCCTCCCTCTCTCTCTTTTCTCTTTTTTTTTTCTGAGACATAGTCTCGCTATGTGGTCCGAGCTGGCCCAGAGCTTACCCTGCAGCCCAGGCTGGCCTCAAACCTGTAGGAATCCTCCTGCCTTAGCCTCCTAAGTGCTGGGGTTATGGGTTAGTGCCACCGCACATCCAGCTTTATTTTTCTCATTTGATCTTCTCTGCTGGTTAGTAATTCAAGAGAGGAGAAAAAGGAAAGTCAAGCTAAGGTTCTACCCAATAGAGGAAGTACTTTTGTGCTGCATTTTGGTGGTAACTTTTACTCTGATTTAATTTCAAATTTACAACACAATTGCATGAAAAACATGAAGATCTGATGATAGTCTCGATCCAGATTCACTCATTTTTGTTGCTCCACTTGTCCTCTCATCTCCTTCCCCTTCCATAGTTGGGGTATAGTTTGTCTTCCAAGGGTCCCCAGTGTGGAGGTGGTAAAGTAATGGGACATCAAAGGTGGATCCATTGGGAAGTGGCTTGGTCACTGGGGAGCTGCCTCAGGAGTGATTAGTGAGGGTTTTGTAGAGTGAGCTAACCCCCCGAGAGAGAGCAGGGTGTTGCAAACTGAGGCCACCTATGCGTTTGTCTCTGCTTGCACTGGGCCGGGCCCCTTTCCATTCCTCTGCCCTCTTGTGAGGCAGCCAGGGGACACTGGCCAGGATGCTGGTACTGTTGTAGGCAGCTGAATTAGATAGAAATATTATAGGCAGTCACACAGGGTCAGGCCCTCAAGGACGACATGGAAGACAAGGTGACTTTCCAATGAGAGACAGACACTCCTCTGCCCTGGGCCAGATCTTAAGAAAAGAGTAAACAGAAGCAACTACATACTTCCTTAAGGGTGGGCATCAGGGATTGATATGCTAAATAAGTATCAATCACCTGGAAAGAGTCATGAGCCCAAGCTCAATAGGTGATACTCTTGCCCGCTTGCTACATGACTTGCCTTCCCATTGGATCCAGATCTTAATCAATGTTACCTAAGCAGTGGTGCTTGTGATCTCATTGGTTGACCATAGTCTTTGTCCCACCTCATACCCACCTAAGCGAGTTCCCATGACTTCTCTATAAAAGTCCCTGAAAGTGACGGCTTCTGGGGGACACCCACTCGGGACCCTCCCTCCTGTCCCTCTATTGGACAGGAGCTTTCTTTCTCTTAATAAATCTATTCTACTCATAACCTCCATTTGTTCCTAAAATTCATTCATCAGTTTTAGAGAACACAAACTCTTCAGGTTGGGGATCATTTTCCCCTGCATCAGTACCATGAGATCCTGACTTGTCAGTTAACAGAATTGAGAGTCAAATAAGTATCTTTTCTTTACAAGGTATCCAGATTTAAGAATTTTGTTATAGCAGCAGAAAATGAGCTAATTCATATTTTATGTATATGTTTTGTTTCTGAAATATTCAAGACTACTTTTGTGTTTGTATCCCTAAATATTTCAGTGCATGTTTCCTAAGAACAAGGTAATTCTTTTACAGAACAGCAAAATTTAACATTGGCACACTGTTAGTATCTATTCTGCTATCTATATTCAAATTTCATCAAGTACCAAGCTCTTTTTATTTTCATGGCCCAGGATCCAATCTAAGATCCTAAATTCCATTCACAAGTTTTCTCTATTTAATGTTTACTAATTTAGAGCAGTTCTTGTGTTTCTTACATTACCATTTTGAGGAGCACACTCCAGTTATTTTGTTGATTGATTCTCAACCTGAATTTGTTCCTTGGAGGAATCTCGCCGGGGCATTGTCTAGATTCCCACAAAGATGATGCATTTGTTGAGCAGCTCAGTGCTCATGTCAACAGGGCTGCATTTGCCTATAAGAAAAGTCAACACTCAAGCACCCCTGCTGAAACACAAGAAGTTTGCGGTCAGTCAGTCCAGGTTGCACCCCAGTTCTTTCTGCTTCCTGTACTGCCAGTCTGTCCACACTGTTGTATATGGCAGTTAACTAAAAGTGACAAGGGGCTTGAAGAGAAATGGGGAGAAGGATTAAAATAATTTTCTATGTTCACTTTAAGAAGGATAACTTGCTCATTAGAAGAACAAAACTGTAATTAATGCCTTACTATATCACATGCGGTTCGCATGAATGATAGCTGGTGCTTAGCAGCTGGATGCCCAGTAGCAGAACCTGAGACAAGGATTTCAGTGCAAGGGGTTGGAAAGCAGTGGTGAGGGATTGGAAGAGAGGCACAAGGAGCACAGGTATCAGGGCAGAGCTGCGGCTGAGTTGGTTACACTGATACCAACGTGGTCTGCCTGAGACCTCTGGAAGCTCCTTAGAATCATGCCTGGGATGAAGAAGCTAAGATGTTTATGCTCCAGTCCCTGCCACCTGTGGCTGAAGGCTGCAGCCTGTTTCCTATACATACACACAGGCTAAGCACAAAGGACAAGCCTTGGTGGAGAGTACAGGTGCTGGAGTCAGTGGCAAGGCGCTTGGAGACAGGGGGAGAAGGGATGGGAGGCTCTGAATGGAGCTTGGGCAACACTTGATCTTGTGGCTAGATCTTCCTCTAGCCACAACAGAAATTCCTTTCCATGGACCCAGCCCCTCATTTTCTTTCTAGTTTGCGTCCATCTTGCCTTGGTGTAAGAATTGCTGCTCTACACATCAAGCACTTCTTTTTCTTGTTTCTTTCATTCCTATTTTATTTCAACTTTCCAGAACATAAAGGCACAGTCTTTGATTTAGAAAATATCATTAGCTCCTATACACTTACCTTTTCTATCTCCTTCATGGAGGAAGGAGTGCATAATGGTGAGTGTCTTAGTTACTTTTACTCGTTGCTGGGACAAATACTCAACACTCAAAATGAAGGAAGGAAAGGGTTATTTAGCTCACAGTTGCTGGAGGTTTCAGTCCATATTTGGCTGGCCCAAAGCTGAGTGAAACAGGGCAGAGAGCACCCAGTTCATGGCGGTGGAACACCAACAATCATGACAGAGGTAACAGAACAACCAGGGGAGCAGAGAACAACAGCTTGAGTCTGTCTCTCTGCCTCTCTTTGTATTACATTCAGGCTCTCTGCCTCAGCCTATCTACCTTAGGCCATACCCATAATCCCAGAAGTATTCAGACCCATAGTCCCATCAGTACTAAAGCACACAGTTCCAGTGGATCATGAGTCAAGTCTCAAGCTCTAGAAGTCCACACCCCATGATTGCATGAGACTTTGGCGGGGCAACTAGACATAAACCATAACAGTGAGTATGGGCTTTGGGGCAGCCAGACTGGTCAGTGGTGTCTGGTCTGTCACTGTGGGTGGGTCACTGTTCCCTTTTTGTTCTCCCATTCTCTAATGGCGACTGTTAAAGTTTTGAAGCACCTGCACTAAACTCATGTGCTGAAGGCCTGTTGCTGGCTGATGCTCCCACTGGGAAATGACTGGATTAGAGGGGCTCTAACTTTGGCCTGCTCTGGCGGTACACACCTGGAGCCCCAGAACACTGGGAGGTGGAAGCAGGAGAACTGCAAGTTTGAGAGCAGACTGGGAAATATAGTGAAACCTTGTCATAAAACAAACCGAAACCAAAACACAAAACAAAACAGAGGGATAGGAATGTAGCTCTTAGTAAAGACTCTGACCATCCTTAACACCGAGGGAAGAAAAGAGTTCTGACTTCATCAGTGAATTAATCCATGCACAACACCATTCTTCTCTGCTATTATTGGGAGGTGACGAAAGCAGGCAATGGGGTCTGACTGGAGCGTGGATCCTGGGGATGTGACCTGGAGAGATATGCCTGGGTCCTGCCCTTGCTCTCCAGCTCTTTTTCTCTGTTTCCTGAGTTCCCTAAGGTGGGCAACTTTCCTCTGCCACATCCATCTTAGCACTCTGCCTCAGCTCAGGCTCACAGCAGTGAAACCAACAGACCATGGCCTGAACCTCTAAAACTATGTGCCAAAATAAATGCTGTCTCAGGTTGTTTTAGGTGTTTGATCCCAGTGACAAAAAGTCAACTCACACAGAACCAGAATAGCCACTCTATGTGGTTGCAGAAGGGAAGATCAAATAAGACATTATATATAAGTACCTGATGCATACTTACCAGTTACTATTCAGAGTAATAATACATGATTTGGTCTACATAATCTCCAGCACTGCTGTAAAATACTTGGTAAATGGTAAATGGTTATAATTTAGGGATGGCAAACTTTTTCTTTAAAAGGGTCAGATAAAAATATTTTAGGCTTTAAGATCCATATGGTCTCTGTTGCAGTTGCCTAAATGCTGTTTTGGGGGTGAAAACAAACATAGGCAGAATATAAACATACATGACTGAGTTTCTTTTCACTTTATTTTTAAAATTTTTATGCATTTACTACAAGGTCTTGCTACACAGCTTAGACTTACAGTGATCCTCCTGGGATTACAGGCATGTGCCACCATGCTGGGTCTCAGTGGTCAGCTCCTTGACCCCAAGGCTGGGGATAGTGTGGCCTGTGATATCAGGGAACAAACTCTGTTCCCAGCTCTTGCCTAAGTAGTTGCTTAGTTCACTGAGCTATCTGGCCAGCTCTCCTTCTTCTTCCTCTTCTTCTTCTTCTTCTTCTTCTTCTTCTTCTTCTTCTTCTTCTTCTTCTTCTTCTTCTTCTTCTTCTTCTTCTTCTTCTTCTTCTTCTTCTCTTCTTCTTCTTCTTCTTCTTCTTCTTCTTCTTCTTCTTCTTCTTCTTCTTCTTCTTCTTCTTCTTCTTCTTCTTCTTCTTCTTCTTCTTCTTCTCCTGTGGTACTAGAGATTGAACTAGGGACCTTGTGCTTGCCAGGCAGGTGCTTATACTGCTGAGCTATGTCCTCAGCCCTCAGAATTGAGTTTCAATCAAACTTCACTCACAAAGCGGCAGTGGCTTGCAGATTATGGTGTGCTGTTCCCTGTTTTACATCATTCTAAGGATTATTACAGCTGTCACCATGACTGGGGGCCATTGCATGGCCCACAATTTTGCAAAGCACAGTTGGGTTTTGTGATTCACAGTAGATATGCTCTATAAAGCTACTACAGATTCTGAATGAGTGAATATTGGGACATTGTTCCTAGGGGAAATATAGACCCGGAGCCTGCAGGCATCTGGTTGCATTTTTGTCCAGAAATCCATTCATAACCTTGTTCTTTGAGCATTTCTATTTAGAGACCTCTTATTTTATTCATATGATTCATTGACATATCATTACATGAAACTCAAGGCCAATAGCACTGTAATTGATGCTTAAGCACATCTGATGGAAGATAGATGTTTTCTCTGTATGACATCTGACTTCCTTCTTATATTTAAGAACACTACCCAACACTGCAGTAGTGGGGTAAATGATAAAGCTACCAAAAGGAAACGAAAGCATAAAAATGTGGCACTAAGCAGGCCATGAGATGGGCAGTCATTGATAGAATGAGAGCTAAAATAAGAAGGTGCAGTGCCACCTTTGTCACTGTTCTCAACTTCAGCTGGAACTGTGGGAACTGAATGACCTTTTTTGGTTATATAAGGAATTAAAACTAGGCCCTTATCACTGAGCAACATCTGCAGACATTTATATTTTGAAACAGTCTTGCTACATTGTCCAGGTAGAACCTGAACTTGTGATTCTCCTGCCTCATTCTCCCAGAGTGCTATGATGACAGGCATATGCACCATGCCCCCAAAGCAACAAATTTTTGTGCTCTGTGTAACTGTGTGTCTGTGAATGACATGTAAGACTGATCAAATGAAACAAAGAAGGGCACTACATGCTGGTTAAGAGAAAAATTCCAGATGAAGTGGTAACACTCATAAATATGTTTGCACCCAACATGGGAGCACCAAGTTATATGAGGCAAACCTTAATGGACATGAAAAATCTAATATCCAATACCACAGTCTTAATAGGAGACCTTAACATCCCCTTAGCTGAAAAAGATAGATCAAGCAGACAAAAAAATTAGCAAAGAAGTAGGAGAACTGAAACAGAACTTAGAATAACTGGACTTAGTGTACATACACAGAGGGTTCCACCAACCCCTTCAAAATACACATTCTTTTCAGCTGCACATGGGACATTTTCTAAAATATGCCACATATTAATCCACAGGTCATGCTTAAGTATATGCAAGAAAACAGAAATTATCCCAGGCATATTATCTGACCACAGTGCAATGAAACTGGAAATAAATGGCCAAAGAAACCATAAAAACTCCAGAAATACATGGAAATTAAACAACACTTTTCTCAGCAAGCAGTGGGTTACAGATGAAGTTCAACAAGAAATCAAACAATATCCACAATTTTAATGAAAATTCAAGCACAGGCTACTGGAATTTACGGGAACGAACACGTTCTCTAATGCAGTACCTAAACCGACTAGAAACGGAAGAGCCAATGAAATCCAAAACCCAAAGATGGGAGGAAATTATAAAGATTAGAGCAGAAATTAATTCAATTGATTCAAAGAAAACAGTACAAAGAATTAATGAATTGAAAAGTTGGTTCTTTGAGAGATTAAATAAAATAGATAAGCTCGTAGCTAACATCATCGAAAAGAGGAAAGAAAGGACTCAAATTCAAGCATTAAAGAATGAAACGGGTGAAATTACTACAGATCCAGCAAAGATTCAGACAAATATAAATAGCTACGTGAGACTTTGTGAGGGGTTAGGCTTAAACCTTAACAGTTATTTTTCACATTCCCTCTTCATTATATTCATTTTTTTTCCAGGGGTAATCATAGTTATGTATTTGGAACTATGCCCTGCCATATCCTAAATACCACATAAGAAAAATTATGTTATTATACTCACATGTTGAATTGTTAGGTCATAGGGAAGATATATTTTTTCCTAATAAGCTGTACCCATTTATACTTTTAAGAGCCATATGAGAGAGTTACCAATGCTTGTTTTCTTACCAAGATCTTTTGATCTGTCTCTTTAATTTTAGCCATTGTATTAAGCAGATAATGATGTTGAAGAATGCTCATGGGAAAAAACTAGAATTCCTGCAGAAACTATTCAAAAGAGCCAAGCACAGCAATTGCTTGAATGCCCATCAAACGTAAATTTCATATATTAATTTTGGGATATTAAAAATAACTTGCTCTATCACTAGTGAAAGGTGACAGAATTATTGGGGTTCATTCATCAATGATGAGTTCAGTAGCTTCATTGAAGATAGGTCTCTGAGAGTGTGTATTCTTTTTTCCTTCAATTTCTTATTAGTAGATGTTTGTGGTACATAATGATTCAGTGATACTGAATTGCCACATTAAGAGGATGTGTATTTTATATTTAGTATCTTTGCCACTGACTCTCCATTCCACTGTCTAAATCCTCTGGTAGAAAGGCTCCATCAATTTCCACTCCCATAGCAATTACACCATTACCAATTTCCCTATATCCTTGTCATATTTGGTCCTACCAATCATTTTAATTTTTGTTAATGTGATATGCGTGGGCTGGAGAGAGAGCTCAGTGGCATAAGCACCTGCCTGGCAGTGCAAAGTCCTGAGTTTGAGCCTGGGTACCCTCAAAAAGAAAATATAAGTAAATGTTTAGGGGCCTGGAGAGATAGCTCAGAGGAATAAGCACTGACCTGGCAAGTATAAGGACCTGAGTTCAATCCCCGGCCCCAGTTCCTTGGGTGCGCCATATCGGCCCCAGATGCAATAAAAAAAAATAATTAAAAAAAAATAAGGTGATGGGTTTATCTTTATTTACAGCTGAAATTCTCACAACTGAGATCTGCAATAAAATAAATGCCATAAGAATATGAAAGAATGAATAAAATTTGAAAGGTACAATCTATACAGTGAAAGGGATAGAAATTGTTCAAAGGGCATTGGGACCCGCAGCTCCATTGGGACCAGCAGCGCCATTGGGACTGGCTGCACCTAGAGCACATAAAGAGGCTCAGCCCCCTGTCCCATAAGTCCAGCGAACTCCAGTCGCAACTGGGACTGGCTGCGCCATTGGAACTGGCTGCGCCGAGAC
>PVKN010015457.1:0-18498 GCA_004027915.1 Capromys pilorides | reverse complement strand
ACTCCCCTGTGGGTCAGGGGAATGAAAAGCGTTTGCTGAGAGGGGACAAAGATATTTAAAGGGAAATCGTGGGAGGGCAGTTTGTCTTTGATTGGAGAGAGGAACTTTGCAAGACATTTGGCACCTGGATTAGGGAGGGAGAGGGGATGTTACAGAGCTTGCTCTGTTTGTAATCAGGAAGGACATTTGGCACCAGGGTCAGGGAGGAAGAGATATTACAAATTTATGGTGACAAGAAGGTTTTACACTGTGGCAGTCACAAAGTCTGCTACAGAGAGCAGGGTCAACTTTCCGCAAGGACAAAGTTTATTATAGAGAAAGACAATTGGAGTTGTCTTATAAAGGGAAATACAAAGTATTGGTCATCTTGGAGTTTGGGCTAAACTAAAACAAAGGCATAGTATGTCTTAGGGTAGGAGGGCTCGTGTCAACTAGGGCAGGGGTTAAGTCAGTTTTTGGTCTGAGCATTGGGATACCTGGGGTCTCATCTTATCTCTAAAAGGCTTAGCACATTCCTTGGTTTATGGCTGGGCAGGGGGAGCCAGAGGACAAGCAACTCATGAAGTAGTGTAAAATGGAGTCACTTAAGCTAGCTTATAACACATCCCTAACTTGAAAAGATTTGTTTTCAGATCTCCCTGAGCCTTCATAGATAGCTGCTTATGCCACTCCCATAATAGCTGCTGAAAATTTTTTTTTTTTTAATGTATTTAGTACAGGGTCTTCAGGGTCTACAGGGTCTCACTACATAGATTAGATTTATAGTGATTCTCCTGTTTTCAGCCTCTCAGGTGCTGGGGTTTCAGGTGCATGCTACCATGCCCAGTCTCAATTGCCATCTCAGCATGCCCCAGGAGCAGGGCTGGCATGGTATGCCAGGGATTGAACCCCAGCTGTCCTGGTTTAGTCCACTGAGCTTGTAATAGTTTTATTACTGTTCCCTGGACGTGGGGAAATCGAGGCCTTGTGAGAGTAAGGGTGTGTCTTCAGGTCATAGATAACAGCAGCAGCAGCAGCGTCTAGACTGCAGCCTCCCTTGCTCTGTACGGTTACCTCAGGTCATCACATCCGGGGATCTCCACGCTGGGCCCCCATGCTGTGCCTCTTCTCTAGGGACTGGCGTGCTAACACCCACCACCCAGGTGAGGATGGTGAGAGGAGAGGAAGATACTCTCATTATTTAAGTCCTAGAGCCGCGGGGGCTCAGATCGGGCACAACTTCTAGTGACTTAGGGCGGGTTTCTTAACTTCTCAGAGCCTGTGTCTTAGTTACTTTTTACTTGTTGCCACCCGACACTCAAAATGAAGGAAGGAAAGCTTTATTGAGCTCACAGTTTGTGGAGGTTTCAGTTCATACTCCACTGGCTCCAAGGCGCAGAAAACAGTGAAGAGCAGAGGAGGAGCAACCGCTGTGGCATCCACCAAGCCTCTCTCTTCCAAATTCTGTGCCAGTGCAGAGCTCCTCCAAAGTGGCGTGGCTGCAGAGATCAAACTCCTCCAAAGACTTGAGGACTTCTTCAAGGAAGCAGGGCAGGGCAGGGCAGGGTTGGGCCAGGCAGGAAGCAACCAGGGCCAGGCTGGGACTGCTGGGCTGGGCTGTTCACATAAAGTCTTCCTCAACTTTTTATATGCTGTGCTGAGTCACTCTGGGGTGGCCCATCTGGCCCTGGGGGTAGAACCAATCACATCCCAGGGCAGGCCCTCTGCATCCTGCAGGATGGGGCCCCTACAGCCTGGAACCAGTCCAGCCCATCCAGCCAAGCTTCCTCGAGTTGACACAATGTGTGAACTACCACAGCCTGTTTCCTCATCAGTGAAATGGAGATAATAATTTCTTGGCGGAGTTGTCTAGTAGATGATTGGCAGGCCAGAGTGCCAATCACAGACTACGCACGCGGAAGACATCTATTCCTTATTACTATCTGTTGCAAATTTTTCTTCGAAGGTCTCCAAGACTACATCCTACATCTGCATCGTCTCCACTCACCTCACCACACACCTCCACCGCTCTTTCCAAGCCATCTAGGGAAGTACTTGCTGTAGGTTCTACCCACATTCCTACCTCTGCAGGTGCACTGGTTTCTTCTGCACCCCCTTTTGTAGCTACTTCCTCTCCCTGCTTTCCAAGCTGACCTCTGGCCACACACAAGTTGTCACGTAACCTCCTTCTAGAAGTTTTTCCCTCGATCTGTACAAGCTAGATCCCGGATGTTCCTCACCCTGACTGATAATCCCACCCTGGAGAGGTCTCTGGTGGATCCTGAGAGTGACTAACTGGAAATCCATCTCCTGCTTCCTCTGTATAATTTCACGTTTGCTTAGACAGTAGGGTCCCAGTTTGGAAACACAAGCACTAAAACCGGTCTCTTCCTGCCTCCTTCCACCTAGGAGTGTCCACGTGACACAGATCTCAGTGGGTCACTAGAAGACAAGGGCTACACAGTGATACCTAGTAAATAAAAACCTATTCAGGTCCCCCTTGCCATCACAACAGGACTGGTTCTTGCATGTAATGTGAGTTAACAAAATTCCAAAGTCTGGTTTGTAAAAACTTACGCTTTCCTCATAAAGTAAATCCGTTTCAGAAGGAGTCGAAGGCGCTCTTCCCCCTGCAGTGATGAACCGATTTTGTTGGGTGTTATAAAATGGCTCGAGGAGTTGAATTTGATACTGTGCAAAGTGGAGGATGTTTATCAGAACACCAGTTATGCCCTCCTCTGCGGTAGTTGTGTATGAATATTCATGACTGTGACTGACTTGTCCTAGTTGCTGTTAATATAAATCTGCCCTTGGAAGAACAATTTGAACAAAGTGGTCTTAGGAAACGCCACAGACATCAGAAATCATGCCGTGTCTTATGAAAATGTTCTCCGAATGAAAAGGCTGTGTTGTTTTACTCAACGATTTTTGGCTCTGGTAACATGAATACCGTGGCCTCCGTCTCTGTTTTCCTAAATCAGACGCCTGTCTGCAGAACTGCACGCTTCTCCCATAGGAACCACTGAACACTAAAGTCCTTGGCTCTGCTACATTGATTGTGGAGCAGATATTCTGAAAGACTTGGCTTACTTATGTCGCTAAAGTAAGAGACCGTTTCCTGGGGACTTAAGGAAGTCCTTTCCTAATACCAGCATCACTCCTTTTACTTTTCTTTTTTATTACTTTTAATAAGAAATAACAAAGTATAACAATGTGACAGTTTCAAAACACGTTAGCAGCACATTTCAGTATTTGATATAAAGCATATCGTTGTCCTCCTATTAGTTATACAGAGCCCAGGGTGTAGGTGTTATAATTTTTCAAATCATTATTGGTACAACCAAATTTCTTCTCATTGAACTAAGAGAAAGTAGTTGTATACATAATCCAATGTTCAATAATCGCAGTGGGTTATTGGTAAAACTGGCAATGTTGGAAGCTGTTGATTTAAGCCTTTTACAGCTCAGCGTTCTAATCTAGCTTTCTGTTTTATGCCTTGTGGTTAAACTTTTCTGCTGGGTGGCTAAGGGCAAGTTTAAGCACGACCTGTATAGCAAAACATGTCACTTTTGTGTCTCTCAAAATCAGTCAAATCCCCTCAGGATTTACTTTGGAACCACGTACAGTGCTTGGTAGAACTGTTGTCAGTGTCAGCCATCTGGACGTTTAATGCAGTCCCTGTCAAAATACCATCAACATAGCTCACAGATGTGGAGAATTCCTTCCTAAAATTTATGTGGAACTAAAAACGACCTAGAATTGCAAAGACAATCCTGGGCCACAAAGACAAGGCAGGCGGCATTACAATTCTGGACTCCCTTTTCTTTGGTGTTTTCTCCTTGCTCTCTGAGGTGCCTACGCATCAATGCCGCAGATGGAGGAGCCATCTGGCAACCAGGAGATTAAAAGCCAGAGACTTGAGGATGTTGCTCATAATAGCACGAGAGCCCGGGCCCTGCATGACCTCCTGGAGCCCTAGTTGGGAAACTTCGGAAATAACTTGCCAGGGAATCCATCTTGGATTCTCTCTTTGAGATGAAGACCTAACAGGGAATATCTCTGTGTGTTCCCCACAGTGTGCAGAGGGGTTCTAGTCTGATAAATATCTGCTGAAAAAAATAAGTAAGTGCACCGTGTGATGAGCACTGGCCTGGGGTTGGGGTGCCTGCGCTTGGGATTGGGCTGGTGGCCGTGCCCAGTCCTGCTTGTCCACTCTCTCAGCCGATGCCCCCAGCCATGCTACACTTTGCTGGTGCCCCTAGAGTGTTGGGAATAGCTGACCAGTGCCTTCTTGGCTAAGCTTGCAGCTTGAGGTGACAAGTGACCCAGGTGTGATCCATCAGTACAAACAGAAGTTGATTCAGAAAAAAAATTTAAAAATCCTAGTTGATATCAGATAAGCATACATTTCTGTGTACAGTCCTATGAATTTGAAGATAAATGCATGTGTTCGATCAATACCCCTAGCAAGGTACAGAACACTTCCACCAACCTTTACTCTTTTTCCTTTTTTTTTTGTCTTTTTGAGACAGGGTCTCGCTATGCAGTTCGGGCTGGCCTTGAGCACACTTTTGTAGCCCAGGCTGGTCTCAAACTCACACTGATCCTCCTGCCTCAGCTTCCCAAGTGCTGGGATCACAGGCGTGTGCCACCATGCCTGGCTAAAATTGCTTTTCTTTTGTTTTGCAGTACCGGGGACTGAACTCAGGACCCTGCGCTTGCCAGGCAAGTGCTTATTCCACTGAGCTGTCTCCCCGGCCCTAACCTTTATTCTTGATAGTATATCGTCATTCAGTGTTCTGTATATTGACTATCCGGGGAGGTAGCTCAGCAGACGTGAGTGACAGCCTGGCAAGTGCAAGATCTTGAGTTTGAGTCTGATCCCTAGTACCACGCCCCATGCAAAAAGAGTGAAAAATATGTTCACTGTCTCCACTGACAACCAATAAATTTATCCATTAATTTAACAGTCTCTCTCTCTTCCCCCTCTCTCCCTCTCTGTCTCTCTGTCTCTCTCTTTCTCCCTCTCTCTCTCTCGCTCTTTGTCTCTCTCCTCTCTCCTCTCTCCTCTCTCTCCCCTCCTGCCTTGCAGGTTCTTTGGGTTTTTCAATGTAGACAACCATGCTGACTATAAATAAAGACAGGCTATTTCTTTCCTTTAGATCCATTATTTTTCCTTTGCCTTATTCACCTAGAGAAAGCTTGCTATCCAAAGCTGAATAGAGAGGGGCCTGTATATATCTTTACCTTGTTCTTGATCTCAGGAAGTGTTTTTGTAGATATTCTTTACTAGCTTAAGATGTCTCTCACAGACTGATTTTCAAATATTGAATCAGGGCTGGGGAGATAGCTCTGTGGCACAAGTGCCTGCCTGGCAAATGCAAGGTCGTGAGTTCAAACCCTGGTCCTACCAAAAAAATAAAAAAAGAAAAGAAATATCAAATATTGAATCAAACCATGCATGGAGGCACATGCCTATAATCCCAGCACTTGGGAGGCTGAGGCAGGGGGATTGCTGTGAGTTTGAGGCCAGCCCACGCTACAAAGTGGGTTCAAAGCCAGCCTTAACTTCACAGAGACACCCTTCTCAAAAACAACAAAAATATCATGAATCAGCCTCGTATTCCTGGGATGAACCCACACAGCCATGATATTCTGTACTTGTAGGAAAATGGGTGTAACCTGGGTCTTTCATGGTACGTGAAATAAATCAGACACTCAAGGGTAAATACCCTGTGGCTTCTCTTATATGAGAAACGCAAAATGTAAATAAAGCAAAAGGTAAAAGGTAGATAATAAGAAACAGGGGAGTAGATCTTTTGCAAAAGGAAGAAGGATCAAGAGATGGAGGGTGGGGCTGGCGAGATGGTTCAGTGGTCTAAAGCGCCTTCTTAGGAAAGCTCAGGCAATTGCAGGGACTGCGGTTCGATCCCTGGCACCACATGCTGTGCCAGCCCCACCACCAGGGCAGGCTGAACCAGCCATAAAATAAATAAGTAAACAAATTTAAAAAAATTAAAAAAAAAAAAAAAAGAGATGGAGGGGGTATAAGGGAGGAGGCGAAGTGGATGGAAAAGAATTTTTTTCATGCTATATTATCTGTAATTAAACAGAGACCTCGGGCTGGCAAGATGATTGAGTGGTCTAAAGCGCCTGGTTAGGAAAGCTCAGGCAAGTGCAGGGACTGTGGTCTGATCCCTGGCACCACATGCTGCTCCAGCCCCACCCCCAGGGCAGGCTGAGCCGGCCATAAAATAAATAAATAAAGAAACAAACAAAACAAGCAAACAAATAAATAAATAAAATTTAAAAAAATATAAATAAACAGAGACCTCTGTAATGTGTCCTTAAAGACCATGTCACTCAGTGCTCTGTTTGGCCACCAGCCTCTTGCCTCTCTCTTCAGCAATGGTGAGAAGAATTTCTTTTCCTTGGGCAAGAGAAATTCATGACTGGCTGCCTTTGCCAGTGATGAAGATGCTAGAGAGCTGGGTGGCAAAGCCATTGCCGTTGGCATCTTCACGGGAACCACATCAGAGGAGCCAGGGGGCTTCTCTCCATGGGTGATCACGCCAGATCTACCCAAGTCGGCACCACTCGCCACCATATGCAGGTGGCTGGTGTTGAGCTTGATGAAATCGGTGGTCTTGCCAGACGCCAGATCAACATGGCTGGTGTCGCTGACCTTGATGAGCGGGTCAGGGTAGTGAATGGCGTGAGCACCATGGGTCACCAGATGAGAGATCCCTTCTGTGCCCACGAAGATCCTCCTCACTCTGCACAGCTCGCACTTGGCTTCCTTGGGTGTGAGCCGATGAACAGTTAAGCGACCCTTGGTGTCGCAGATCAGACAGAAATGCTCTCCTGTCTTGTCAGTGCTGATGGCATCCGTGAAGCCAGCAGGAGAGGTTCCATCAGTGCGGACTTGGCCGTAGATCTTAGCGAAGCGCTGCATACAGTTCTTCTTTACTTCACCTCCTGTCAGAGCATCCTTGAGTCTATTCCTGAGGAAGATGAAGACAGGCAGGCTTTCTCTCAGCTTATGGGGACTGGTGGATGGGCGAGGAACAAACACATCCGTCAATTTATCCAGCATCCCTTGCACTGGAGCTCCTACTCCCTTCAGATGCATCTTGGGACCATGAGCCATGGCTGACCTCTGGCTAACTTCACCGTCCTCACTCCCGGCCACATGGCTCCTACTGTGGCACCCTGGAAAAGAATTTTTTTTAAAAAATTATACTTTTTGTTTGTTTGTTTATTTATTATCTGTGGCCCACTCAGCCCACCCTGGGGGTGGGTCTGGTACAGCATGCACTGCTGAGCATGGAACATCAGTCCTGAGCTGGCCTAAGCTGGCACTTTAGACCCCTGAGCTATCTCACTGGGCCTGGAAAAAGAATTAAACTGTGTTATATGTAAGTGCCAATTCCCCAAGAGGAAGTAATTATGTACTATAAATGTGTGCTAACAAAAAATAAAAATTAAAAAAATACTGTTGGACTTTGCTGATTCTTTTTTTTTTTTGTACAGGGTCTCACTATGCAACTCATAGTGATCCTCCTGTTTCCTGCCTCCCAAGTGCTGGGATTACAGGTGCGCACCACCGCACCAGGACTCCATCGCCGGCTCAGCACGCTCGAGAGCGGGGCCGGCGCGACAGATGGGGCCAGGAACCGAACACTGGCCCCTGCGCTTCCCTAAGCAAATGCTTAGTCTGCTGAGATATACCACTGGCCCTTTGCTGATTCTTTTGAGCAATTCTGTATCTATCATCGCAAGAGATATGGGTCCAGCCTTCTAGGACACCGAGGCAGGAGGATCAAAAGTTTGAACCCAGTATGGGCAACGTAGCAAGACCTTATCTCAATATTTAAAAATAAAAAAGGCTGGTGATGAAGCCTTTTAGATTTGAAAAACTAGGTTTAGGTTTCAGTAGAAGGTCCTGGTTTCAATCCTAAATAGCATAGAAAAAAAAAAAAAAGGATATTTGGTCCATAGTTTTTTTGTAATTCTGTGACTGATTTTTATAGCAAAGAATTGCAATCTTCATCAAATAATTAAGAATATAGTCCTTTTCCACTCTTTTTTTTCTGAGAATATAAAGTATGATTCATTTATTTTTATTACTTTTAATAAGAAATAACAATGAGACAGTTTCAAAGCACATTAACAGTACATCCCCAATAATTAATACAATGCATATTATTGTCCTTGTAGTAGTTATTCAGAGTACAGGATACAGACATGATAATTTTTCTAATCATTGTTGGTCCAAAATTTCTTCTCACTGAACTAAGAGAAAGTAGTTGTACACATAGCTTTTTCCATTCTTTGAAAAAACTGTTATCAAAGCTTATTTGTGAAATATTCAGTAGAATCCATCACTGAAATCGCCCAGATCTAGAGTTTTATTGGCAGAAACATTTCTAAGTATAAGTGCAATTTCTGTGACAGATAAAGGGCTATTTAGGTCATCTAGTTTGTCTTCCCTTTTGGTTTGTTTTTTTCTTTGCAATACCAAGGATTGAACTTGGGACCTTGTGCTTGCCAGGTAGGTGCTTATGTCCCTGAGCTATATCCCCAGCCCGTTTTGGCTTTTTGAAACAAATCCTCACTATGTAGTTGAGACTTGCTGCAAACTCAGTGATCCTCCTGCCTTAGCCTCCTGAGTGCTGGGATTACTGGTGTGCACCGCCATGTGTGGCTGGGTCATCTACTTCTTCTTGAATGAGATTTGGTAATTTCCTTTAAGGAATCCTAATCCATTTATTTGTTTATTTATTTATATATTTTTTTGCCAGGGTTCAAACATGACCTTGCACTTGCCAGGCAGGCACTTGTGCCACAGAGCTATCTCCCCAGCCCCTCCTAATCCATTTAGTTACCAGCTCTATTGGCATTCCATATATTGACTCAAATATACTTTTATTATTCTTTTAATGACTTTGGGAGCTATGAGTATCAGTAGTTATTTCTGCCATTTATACTGTGTCTCCTCTTTTCTGGGTGTTTATCAAGCTTCCATTAATTGCACTGAATGTCTTTCAAGAGCAAAAGTGATGATTAATTTTACAGATCATTTTGGCTTGGTGCAGGGCCGCCCCACTGCGTGGCTGGTGAAAGTGTCTGGAGGTGCTGGTGCTGGTGTCTCCAGAAGAGACTAGTAAAGAGGCCTCACACTCACCAGGGCACTGTCTGATCCCTGGGGCCTCCACAGAGCAAGGAGGTGGAAGAAGAACAAACATTTCCTCCTGTTGATCTGGGACATTCAGCTTCTCTTGCCCTTGACTGCTGGAGCTCCTGGTTCAGGGGCCCTTAGGACCTCACTGGCTCTGCTCAATTTCCCAGATTGCAAAAGGCAGATCAGGGACTTCTCAGCCTTTGTCATCCCGTGACTACCTGTACTGGTCAGTGCCACTCCACAAACAGATATAATGCAAGATGTACATGAGAATTTACAAGACTGGCTTACAGAGGCCTCCTGTAGAGTTGGATATGAAAGCACAGAATCCGCACCCTGGGATCGGAAGGAGTGAGTCAAAGGCCCAGAGCTCCATGCCGTGTCCCGCTGGAGTCCACATCAGGAGGCCAGAGGGCCTGTGTTGGAAGGCTGAAGGGGGCATGCTGGAAGCCAGGAAATGATGTCCGAGGTGACGGTGAAGACCGGAGATCCTCTGAAGAAGACAGAAGAAACCCTGCAGCATTCTGGCCCCCGTCCTCCCTAGGGATTATGCTGAGCCAATTGAGTTGGCCAAGCCTTAGTTACTCAGGTCTACACAACCAGTCAACTATCACACTGTCTTAGTTACTTTTGACTCATTGCTTGGGCAAATACCTGGCACTCAAAATGAGGAATGGAAAGATTTATTGAGCTCACAGTTTGTGGAGGTTTCAGTTCATACTCTGCTAGCTCCAAGGCAGCAGAAAACAATGAAGAGCTGAGGAGGAGCAACTGCTATGGCATCCATCAAGCCTCTCTCTTCCAAATTGCAGAGCTCCTCCAAAGTGGCATGGCTGTGAAGATCAAGCTCCTCCAAAGACTGAGGACTTCTCCAAGGAATAGGGGCAGGGCTGGGTGGGGCGGGGCTGATTGCACAGTCTTCCTCAACTCTTTTTAATACACTCTTTGTGCTGAGTCACTCTGGGGTGGCCCATCTGGCCCTAGGGTGGAACCAATCACATCCCAGTGCAGGTCCTCTGCATCCTGCAGGATGGGGCCCCCACAGCTGGGAACCAGTGGAGCCCATCCAGCCGAGCTTCCTCAAGTTGACACAATGTATCAACTACCACATACACTGAGCCAAACTTTAAAGCTATTCTAATATTCCTCGTGTCAGGTGTTGAAATTTGAAGTTCCTGCGCCTGTGATTATGGCCTTCGAAGCAGTCCATGTCAGCCAGGGTCTTACTAGAGGAGCAGATACGACACAGTGTGTATAAATGATGGGCTTACGATGGTCAGCCACAGAGTCAGATGAAGCGTGCAGAGGGCGTCTGTGCAGTGGAGACTGAAGGACTCAGTGAGCAGGTTCTGGAGCTCACGGCAGTGCTCTGTGCAAGTCTGTATCAGGAGGCCGATGGGTCTGGAACAACAGGCTCAAAGATCCAAGGTGGAGACTTCTAGCCTGTGCTGGAAGCCAGGAGATGATATCCAAGCTCTTCAAAGAGGGAAGCTCCTCCAGGAAGTGGAACCCTCCGTCCTTTTTCAGTTCCCTTTTATATCCTTCCAGCAAGTGAGGAGCCACTCTAGGGTGGGGCCTCCACCCGTCAGGGTGTGGAATTGGCAAGCCAAGTTAATAAAGTTTGTAGCTTTTCAAGTTGACGCAGTGCCTCAACCACTACATAGTCTTTGCTGATAGAATTGAGTTTATGTTGCATGTTATGAGTCTGTGCCAGAAGAAAGGACGAGAAGACCTAATGAATTTCGCTTCAGAGGTCTCACTGAGACTTGTCTCTCTCGAAGTGAGCCCAGAGCTCCAGAAACATCTTGGTTTTATTTAGGGCTTGGAACGTGCATGATCATTTAGTAAAGGAAGGCGACAATCTCTGACCTCCACCATTTGCCTAATGCTAGGTTCACACAAATGCTAATTAAAAACATTCCAAGCAGGGGAGGAGACAACCATTAACATCCCAAGGGCCCGTGAGATGGTTCAGCGGTCTAAAGAGCCTGCTTAGGAAAGCTTAGGCAACCGCAGGGATTGCGGTTCAGTCCCTTGCACCATATGCTGTGCCAGCCCCATCCCCAGGGCAGGCTGAGCCGGTCATAATATAAAAAATAAACAAATAAATAAAATGAAAACAAAAAACAAAAATATTCCAAGCAAGGGAGGAGACAGCAAACAAGAAGCCATCATGATGAACTGTTATGTGCCTCCTTGAATCCCAGCTTCCTGGAATTCCCAAGTAACTGGCTACAAACTGTCCCTGGGCTTTGTTTATTGCTCTCCGCTTCTTGAGATGCTAATTTCTTATCTCTACAGGTTTAGCTCAGGCCACTAGAAAGGGCCCTCTTCCTTTGTAACTTGTCCTTACAAAGAGAGGGAAATTCAACAGAGGGACACAACGGAAGAAGTGTGTGAAGAAGAAGGCAGAGACAGACATTTGAGGAGCCAGTCTGTAAGCAAAGTTTGTAGTCTGTTCCTGCCCAGGAACAGACCAGGGAACAGCTTTGCTCTCAGAACCCTCAGAAGGAACTAACCATGCCAATACCTTGATTTTTGAAGTCCGGTTTCCAGACTGTGGGGTCCATTTCTGGCTCCTCAATCTATGGTACTCTGCTGTGAATTTCCAAAGAAACTAATATATCTTTAAAAAAATTTTTTTATTCATTAGTTGTTGAGAAATATATTGTTTCCTTTCAAGATAGCTGGTGATTTTCTAAATATGTTATTAATTTCTAAATTGTGGCTAGGGATCATATTTTATATCACTTTCATTCTTTCAAACTTGTTGAGGGTATTTTCTTTTAAATAGATTTTTTTTAATTTTTATTTATTTATTTGCTTATTTATTTATTTTATGGCTGGCTCAGCCTGCCCTGGTGGTAGGACTGGCGCAGCATGTGGTGCCGGGGATCGAACCGCAGTCCCTGCAGTTGCCTGAGCTTTCCTAAGCAGGCGCTGTAGACCACTGCACCATCTCACTGGCCCCTGTTTAGGGTATTTTAATGACCCAGAATATAATTATATTATATAACCTTAAAAATAATGTGTCTTGGGCTGGGGAGATAGCTGGGTGGTCTAAGCTCCTGCCTGGTAAGCACAAGGACCCAGGTTCTATCCCCAGTACCACATGCTGTGCCAGCCCTGCAACTCTGGGCATGTCATGTGGACCACCAAAACTGGACGTGATGTTGCATGCCTGTAAATCCTAGCCCTGGGGAGGCTGAGAAAGGCTGATCATCATGAGTCTGAGCAGGATAGCGAAACATTATACCAAATGAATGAATAAATAAATGTTAAAAAAATTAGAAAATAACGCATATCCTACTATTATGGGGTAGAATATTTTATACATGTTACTTGCTTCCATTTTGTTGATGGTGAGGCAGTAGAGTTCAGCATAGCTAAGCATAGCTGAGAAAGTACCTGTGTTATGGTTCGTGTCTAGGCGTCCCCCTAAAGCCTCATGCAGTCATGGGGTGGCTTCTGGAATTTGTAATCGACTACTGTGAAAATGGGTGCTGCACCTTCCCTGGGGGGTTGATTTGCATTTTAATGTAAGAAAGTGTCATAGGCAGCTGAGTTAGATAGAAATATTATAGGCAGTTAGGCAGGGCCAGGCCCTCAAGGACAACATGGAAGACAAGGTAACTTTACAACTAGAGACAGACACTCTTCCCTCGTGGGCCAGATCTCAAGACAAGAGTAAACAGAAGCAACTACATACTTCCTTAAGGGTGGGCATCAGGGATTGATATGCTAAATAAGTATCAATCACCTTGAAAGAACCTGGAAAGAGTCATGAGCCCAGGCTCAGTAGGTTGTATTCTTGCCTGCTTGCTATGTGACTTGCCTTCCCATTGGATCCCAATTTTAATCTATTTTACCTGAGCAATGGTACTTGTAATTTCATTGGTTGACTATAGGTTTTGTCTTTGTCCCACCTCATACCCACCTAAGTGAGTTCCCACATCTTCTCCACAACCTTAGGCCTGCCTCACCACATGGCTCTCCTCTATAAAATCCCTGGAGAAGACAACTTCCTGGGCAACCTGCTCGGGCCCTCTTCTGTCCCTCTTCCCAGACAGAAGCTTTCTTTCTCTTATTAAATCTATTCTGCTCATAACCTCTGCTTGTTCCTAAAATTCATTAGTCGGTTTTAGAGAACACGAACTCTTCAGGTTGGTGATCCTTTCCCCCTGCATCAAAAGGAAGAGAAGTTAGCTGCTTGAGCAGCTGCTGGCTCTTCCTGCTCTCTTGCTCTTAGCTACCACCATGGAAGGTTGCCCTCTGTCATGTGTCTGCCTTGGAGCCAGCTGAATATAGACTGAAACCTCCAGTAACTGAGCTAAATAAACCTTTCCTTCTCTCATTTTGAGTGTTGGGTATTTGTCCCAGCAATGAGAGCAGAGTAACTAAGATGACCCGTAACCTCTGTTAATTACAAAATCCCAGGACACATGCACGGAGATGTTCCTAAAGCCCCACATGTGGGCTGCTCGTGAGGACTAAAGTACATTTCTGATAGGATGGTGGAGACGGACTCGGGCCTCACGAGTGGGAGATGCAGCACCGTTCGGCTGCTGTAGAGCTCTTGCTGTTGTGTCTCTTGATGCTCGCTCTCTCTCATCCTGGAGGGGAGGGTCTTATTTCTTGGCTACTTTTGCCAGGCCCAAAATCACTCAGCAGAGCCCCTTTCTTTTCTTATCTTTAATAAATGTAAAATCTTGCTGCTATTTGAGCTTATCTTGGCCATTTTTTTTTTTTTTTACTCAGATAGAAAGTACCTGGAAAGAAAGCACCACTAGAAAGGGACCCCAGGACTCCCAAGCCCAGTAAAAAATAGTATTGTATATCCATCCTGATTTTTCATCTACTTGTGCTATCAGTGACCAAGAGGAGAGAGTTGATACGCCCAGTTCTTTCACTTAGAGCATTTATTTATTTAGCAGTACTGGGGCTTGAACCCGTGGGAGTTCTACCATGCAACCACCCACTGAGGGCTTCCTGTGTTTTTCTTTTATTTGGAGATAGCGTCTTGATTGCCCACACTATCCTTTAACTTGCGATCCTGTAGGTGGGGGTTATAGACATGCACCACCTGGCTTGTTTACTTTGATAATAAAAATCACAGTTAGGAATCCTCAGAATGTAACTATTACAGAAAACATGATGGTGTGTGTACACGTGCATACATGTGTGTGTGTGCGTGTGTGTATGCATGCACGTGCACCTATGTGTGTGCATTCTGGCTCCATATCCGTTCAAGTTGGCATTTGGTTAAATCAGTACACAATGAAGCCAAGGTTGCTGCTGGTTAACGTTATCTGAAATTGACTTTGACCCATTCTTTTTCCGATTGCTTTGAGATATAAATCAGGCATCAGAAAAATTCACCTCCTTAAAGTATGCGATACAGCGGTTTTCAGCATATTTACAGAATTGTGTAACTTTCACCACCATCTAATTTTAGAACATTTCTGTCACCCTAAAAAGGAACTTCATCCCCATTGGTGGTCACTTACCACTTCTATTTTATGTATTTTGAAGCAATCTCACCACAGGGAACCATAGTTAGACTTTCACTCAAGTAATTGTTCTCTGTTAATTGACCTCTTACTGTAATGTTTCTATCCTTGAAGTATATTTTGTCAGATTGCAAAACAATCTCTCTAGTGTTCTTTTTAAAATTTTTTATTTATTATTTTTAATAAGAAATAACAATATGATAGTTTCAAAACACGTTAGTAGTACATTTGCAATAATTGACACATTACATATTGTTGTCCTCATAGTAGTTAATCAGAGCATAGGGTGTAGACGCGGTAAATTTTCTAATCCATATTGGTAAGGAAAGAAAGAAAAAAAAATTCTTCTCTTTGAACTAGGAGGAAGTAGTTGTATACATAGTCCAGTGTTCCATAATTGCAGTGGGTTACCGGTGAAATGGGTAATGTTGAAGTCTGTTGGTTTAAGCCTTTTACAGCTCATCATACTAATTTAGCTCTGTGTTTTATGCCTCGTAATCAAGCTTTTCTGCTGTGTGATTGAGGGCAAGTTAAAGCAAGACCTGTATAACAAAACTTTCACCTTTTATATTTTCCAAGGTCAAATCTCCTCAGGATTAACTTTGGAACCATATACAGTGCTTTGTAGAACTGTTGTCAGTGTCAGCCACCAGGACGAGTCATGGCCGTCGCTTGACCAGTTTGCTCTCTGTGAAAGCCTGAGAGAATATTTTCTCCCTAGATGACTCTCCCTAGACACACTGTACTTCATTTATCCCTTTCTCTAGTGTTCTTTAGATGAGGATTTTGTTTTTATATTTTTTCTTTGACTTACTTATCTAAGGCTTTACACAGAAACTAGGTCTCTTGTGGTTATCACATACGTCTCTGGAATTTTCTCTGCTCTTCAAATGGATTGCTTACATCAATAGTGAAATTATTTCAGGGCTGATCAGATAGCGCAGCGGATTAAATCTTAAGCAAATACAAGAGCTGGAAGTTTGGTCCCTAGGTCCTGCCCCCCTCCAACCCCCACTGAGCAGGCCTTGAGGCTGGGCGTGGTGGTACACACACTATAATCCCCGCACTCGGGAGGCTGAAAAACAGGAAAATCACTATAAGTCCGGCCTGTGTAGTGAGACCCTGTAGACCCTGTACTAAATGCATTAAAAAATGTATTTGGTGAAATTATTATTTATATGATTGCTGCTAAATCTACCATCTTTTTAGTTGGTTTTTATTTATTCCATCTACTCTTTCTGTTTTCCTCTCTCCTTGTCTTACATACAAGGAATATTTTTGCGATTCTAGCTTACTTCAACTATTGACTTATTAGTTATAGTTTTAGAGAATCTTTAAGTTGTTACTATAGGAACCTATTTCTTCAAGTTATTTTCCCATTCAGTAATATCACACTATGGGCTGGCAAGATGGCTATCTCTCTGGCCTCTGGTTGCTCTGTTCAACTGTCGTCTCTTTCCAGGGATGTTTTGGTGCCTACAGGGGTCACTCCAGGCAAGCCCTACTTCTCTCTGGGGTCCCTCATGTTCCTCATCCGTAACCTGGGAGGGTTTTACTGTGAGTATGTGGTGGTCCTTCAAGCTTCCTGTCCTTCCCCAGCCCCAGCGCATTCACTGGTTGTAGCCACTGGCTCTCTTCCTCTTTCTCTAAATCATCACTTCCTTCTCCAAATTTATCTCCTGGTCTGGGTTCTGAGTGCTCCGGCAGGGCCTTTCCTCAGCCTGCCTTCATCTAATTTACTGAAAAACGACCGTTCTTCTGGAGTACTGTGACAGCACCAGGTGACTGATTAGGTCACTAATAATTTCAGAAACTTAGATTTCTGAAAATTACTTTTCAGAGGAATCAAATGATTGGACAGATTTAAGGGCCCATATGTCCCCACATGTGGAATGACTATATACACGGTGCCTGAAAGTGACTCAGGAGAAGTTACTGAGTGCAGAAAGCTAACTTGTCAGCTGTCTTGGGTATTCAGAAGCCTTGCCAGCTTCGTGTTGGCCAGACATCACGTGCTACAAAACCCTCGCGATATCACGCAATACCCGCGGGAAGTCCCAGCATGCTCTGCTCCACCATTCTCGGGAGAGCCAATCAGGGACTGATGATGCTTGCGAGGGAGCGGGGGGTTGGGGGTGGGGGTGAGGGTGGGGGGGTGAGGTCGCTGCTGAGTTGGCCTGGGCCGTCTAGAACCCATGCATTCTCACCACCCGAACACAAGGTCAGTAACTGTGGCTCCTGACCCCTTTCTAGCTGGGTGTCCCAGCTGTCAAGAGAATCATTTTCTTGAGCAGATGGTCCTAGACTCCTGCCAGCCCAGGATCAACCAGCTGTTGTGGAAAACTGCTCCCTTATCTCAGTGTTTCTGGGCCAACAGGTGTTGGGCTGGCTGGAAGCTGTTGATCAAGAGACCGATGTCCAGTGCGTCACCCCGTGGGCTATCAGCAGGCACCCAGGGCACCACATTCTGTGCCTTGCCACACATGCCCTAATTGGCAACAGCACAACACTTAGGAAGCCTCGTCTCTCCACACCCATGCCCAAGCCTGCACCCAGCTGACCCCCAGCCCAGTCCCCGCTCTCTCTCCCATGCCTGTTTGAATATCATGCTCCTTCCTAAGCTTCTCACTTTGCCTGTTTTCCTGTCCTCTAGAAGATGTTTCTTTAGTTGAAGCAAACACAAAGTCATTGAGCAGGTTTTCATATTCAATGTAACACCTCCTGTGGCCTAAAGTTCACGTGGGTATTTCCACAAATTACACAGCCCCAAGGGAAATAACTCACTATGTGGATAAACATAAAGCTTTCTCAACGGAGCCTGGAAGTTCTTTTTTTTTTTTTTGGTGGGACCAGAGTTCGAACTCATGACCTTGCACTTGGCAGGATGGCACTTGTACCACGGAGCTATCTCCCCAGCCCCCCTGCCTGGAAGTTCTACCCCAGTTCTTTTGCCTCACATTCTGAGCTGCAGCTGCATGGAGCCGAACCCCCTGAACTCTCCAGAGCTCTCCCTTCTCAGAGCTTAGAATTGGCTGGTCCCTCCGGCCAGCTCCTAATATGACTTGACTTCTCAGCACAGCTATTATTTTCTCTCTGATCCAAACAAGGCTTCGGGTTCCGTGATCCCAGCTCTGTCCTGTGATCCAAACTAGGTCCATTTGCTGTAACTTTCTGTCCGTATTCCACACGTATTAACATTTTAAATGACACGGTTCTATTTCTCCATGGTCTGGGTAGGTGTGTAGACCTCACCTGAGGCCAGGCTGCTAAGCTGCTTGTTCCCGCCTGCCCAGCCCATGCGGGAGTCTGTGTTTGTGCAGAATGTGCGGCCCTCGTGGATGTGGGGTTTCCCTAAACCTTCAGCAGGGAAGAATACCTCGCTGCAGGACGCTGTGTTTATTCGCAATTACCGCCCCAGGGAAAACACGATCCTCTGCCCACTCACGGAAAACTCGACGTCTGGCTCTAAAAGGGAGACTGCCACCCACTCTGAGGAGACAATACACAGCCATAGCCCTTTCTAGCGCCAGAGCTCCATCCTTGTTCCTTGCATGTCCGTCTTTCAGCTTGGTGAAGAAATGCTGCAATGGTCTCCTGAATAGACCCCTGCCTCCTGTTCTATCTTTGTGAGATAGAGAAGGGAGAGGGAGAAGCATCTGCAAGGCTAACTTGTTGGTTGTTCTGGACGTCCTGTGGAGCTCACCAGCTTCCCACCCAGTGTATGTCCTGGGATGCCCACCAGAAGTCACAGGGATGCTCTGCCCTATGGGTGTGCTGACCAGTGCTGGAGACAGAGGGGAGGGAAGGGAGAGGAAGGGGCGGGGG
>PVKN010015456.1:0-18503 GCA_004027915.1 Capromys pilorides | reverse complement strand
ACAGTATATAAAATAGTCAGTATTTTGGAGGTATATTCACACATATATAGCCAATTATTCTGTATAATGTCAATCTATTCTCCTTACAAATATACATTTTTCTACGTTGATGTATTTGAAAGTTCTTAATTACTCCTCATTTCTATGCCTTCCTCCTAATTTAGCAGAAAAATAAAAGTAAGATTTCTAGTGCCAGAAACGTTTCATACAGGTTTTGGGAGGGAGCTCAGTTGTCTAAGTGCCTGCCTGGCAAGTGCAAGGACCTAAGTGCGATCCCTGGTACTGAATGCCATGCCACCACTGAAACCAGGAGTGGTGGCACGCGCCTGTAGTCTCAGCGCTGGGGAGGCTGGACAGGAGAACAGGAAGATCACTATGAGTCTGAGCTACATAGAAAAAAAACTATAAAAAAAGATTAAAAAAGAGAGAAATGTTGCATAAGAAATTATTAGCAAGAAACAATGTATGCGTGCCTGTTCAATTGGCACATCTCGGCGTTACCATCTAAAGCACCAGGCTGGCACCTTAGCTACTGTTACCATGGCCACTAATCTTACCAAAAGTCTTGGTGAGAAGTCAGTTGAACTACCTGGCTTTTCTCCAGTTCCATAAATTGATCTGAATGGTGGAGGGCAAATATCCTTGTTCATTTCTTTTCATTCTTTCAGAATTTAAACTGAATTATAATTTTTGGAAATCTGAAAACCACTTCAAACTGTTGGTAAGCAATGGCCTGGTGAAGGGAAAAAACCAACACACAAGTCCTGGCACATGTACAAACACACCCTCTAGTTAAAGTGTGGTCTCCTCTCTATTACACCTTTGCCAAGCATTAAGGGGTAGCGAGACTGTAGCGCTCCAAGCGGGAAGGAGTTAGGACCTGTGGTACCAAATGGTGCCCCACAGTGCGGAGGATCATTTGAGCAGCTCCCTTGAGAGAAGAGAAACTGTCTCCATTTTGGCTGAGCCTGAGCCTGTTTCCTCATATTGAAATGTACAGAGCTGGCTAGGACTTCCCATTATCCTTTCAATTGGCCTTAAGCAGTGTGCATTGGTCTAGCCAAGGTGCTGGTGGTAATTTTCGAAGATGGCACGCGTGTTTCCCTGATAACCCACACCAGCTGCTCTCCAATATGAGCCAGGTCAAGACAGGAAGAAGAGCCAATGCTCCACACTGTCAGCTGGGATGGAGCCTCCAGATAGAGGTATGACTTCCTGGGGCTTGAAAGACTACACATTAGAGCTGAAGCACCAGACCCCCAAAATATTAGATACTATCTCGATAGCATAATGCAAATTACTTCCTTTGTATGTCCTCTCTAAATATGGTGAAGGTGAATGCAGGCCTCCTACCTAGCCCAGCTCACAGTGCTGCCTTCCTCCCACAATTCCCTTTCTAAAGCCACTCTCTGTTCTCCACTGAATAAAACCTGAGTGAGGCCCTGGGTCTCTCTCTTGGTTCCGGAAAGCTATCATCATGGCTGGACGTAAGGCCCCTTGGCATATATATATATATATATATATATATATATATATATATATATATATCTTAGTGTCTTTGTTATCACTGTGAGTTGCGTTGGGAGTGGTAGATTGGAATTAACTTGGTGGAATTCCAATAACGTGTTTTTAGGATTTTAAGTTTAGACTTCTTGAGCCAAGACAAGAACCAGGAAGGGACTTCGACATCACAGTCCAGCTCAGACTTGGTACTTGGAAACTAGGACCTTCAACAGCCAGGAAGTGTTGCTGCATAAGTGACAACATGGTGACACTTTCCATTGCAGATTCCCAAGAAGACTAACTGCACCTCGGCAGCAAGCGTGGCACCGTGTGACAGCCACAGCCTGCCTGAGCTCAGGCAGTTCACGTTAAATTTTAGTACCATAAGGAGAGTCAATTTTGTGGGTTGCTAGATGGCTACTGCAAAATTTTCTGGGAAGAGGAAAAGCAAGAGGTACGCTTTCAGGGAAGGCTCAGACTAAACTGGGTTCTTCCACCACATTCTGCGCTTGGCAATTTTTCAGTTTTTGCAGAATTGCAATCACGTTGCAGTTAGTCATGCTGCAGTGAATAGCACAAGGGATACCATGGATGGTGATGCTGCTGTAAGCCTAGACACTGAGCAGAGACACACAGGAGATATACCAGGATCCTGTGGCCTCTGGATGGTGGCTATCGGCACCAGCTTCTACACTGCATGAACCAGTGTCCACAACAGCTCTGCTCCTAGCTCCTCATGAGTGCTTGGGCAAATTCTTTCATGTCTCTGAGCCTCGGTCTCTTTATTTGTCAAACAAATATAGTCAGACTTACTTCATAGGGATCCAAGGGGATTTAGCTGGACTTCTTGTGACCATGATTCTGACCGAGGATTTATACGCAATTAACTAGTATCAGTTGGATACATGCCTGGAGGCATCTGGACATTTTCTTACCACTCCTTGTTGTAGACCATATAAAACCAGTCTTCTCCACACTTAAATGAAATAGCTTTTCCAGCCTCTCCAGTGATTTTCTAACATTAAAGAATTAAGTCAAGTTAAAAAGCAGCTCATGGGGCTGGAGAGATAGCTCGGCAGTCTAAACACCTGCCTGACAAACACAAGGACTCAGGTTCGATCCCCAGTACCTCACACCACACAAGCTACCCAAACTGGGGAGGCTGACAATAGGAGGATCACTACGAGTCTGAGCTGTGTAGTGAGACTATGGACCTAATTTATTAATTTTTTTTTTTTTTTTTAAAAAGAAGCAGCTCGTGGTTGTGGAAATGTCAAAATGAGCCCTGTGCTCAAGGAAGGAAGTGAGAGAGGGTAGCCAGGTGCCATCTGTGTTCCTTTCCTCTAGGTGAATGAGCCCTCACTCCTACCTCCTCCAGGAGCCCCCTCCTCCTCCTGGGAATGCTAGGATGTACAGGATATTCGGAGGGCTCTGACGGTGAGCCTAGACCATGTCCAATTTGCACAAGAGGACTACTTCCTACTTGCTGGTTTCTTGACAACTGCCCATAAGAGACTTCCCTGCGGTCGATTCACTACAGGCACACAGAAGAGACCCTGCTTCTCACTGAGAGAATCCCCTTTTGAGTTGAATCTGAGAAAATACTTTTCTCAGAATTCATACCATGAACCAAGGAGATGGGTCCCTTGCCCTTTCATTGACAGAAAATCAACCCCACAGAACTTGCTACACAGCTCCTGCACTCTTCATTCTAGCAACTCTATTCAGGCTCTCCCTTTCTTCCACATAGTTCCTCATGAATCTGCTTGGGCCAAACATTTGTGTTCCAGCTGTGTGTTTTCCCTTTTTGTCATGATTATGACCCAAGTTGTCACCTAGACTTTCTTCCTTCCTCGCCTCTCAGACCAACTGGGTCTGAGAACATTAATTTGGGCTCATGAACATTAATATTAACTACTGGAATGGCATGAAGCAGCAAATGGTTTCAGGAGAGAGAATAATCCATGATGAAATTTGATACCAGGTTGGGATCTTATCTTAAAGGGGTAAGAATGTCATGCTAATAAATTCAAACTTTCTTTTTCACTTGAAGAAGGAGAAGCTGAAGGCCTTCAATTTGAGCAGAGACATTATCATTTTGGGTTATTTTTATGTTTCATAATTTAGGCAGAAACTGTTGAACACAGATTGAGTAGGAACGTGGAAGGAGAACTGAAGTCTTATAAGGAGTCTTCTAGAAGCATGTGCAGGCCTGTTATAAGTCTCCCAACACTGAAAAAACTCACTGATATATCAACCTGATAATCACCTAACACAAATGCAAATGCTAACTACAGATACATATTTATAAATTAATGATCTCTGTCATTTATCATGAATTTTATTTCAATGTGTTATCCTGGAGTTCAAGATTAAGAGTTTCAATGGAATTTCTGTCTCAGGAGTTTGATTCAGACTGTATGGACCTTCTTGGAAGTTAGGAAAATGAAAAATGACTACATGCCTCTTAGTATCTGTCTTCCTTAGGAACTGGGGAGATAGCTCAGTAGAACAAGCACTTGCCTGACAAGCATAGGGTCCTAAGTTCAATACCTGATACCGAAAGAATAATGGTTTTTTTTGTTTTTTTTTTGTCCTCCTTAGAACAAAAGGAAGCTATCTTGCCTCCCCCTGCCCAAGTACTTTTTAATGTCTAAGCAGTGAAGTTATTTGTATTTCACTCTCAGCCCCATCTGGAATGGTTTCTTTTATTTTACATCAGCTTTAACTTTGGTCTTATTATTTCCATAAACACTTTTAAAACTTCTTTGAAAATAGTGTTAAGTGCTTGACGGCATTAGGCAAAAGCAATTTCCTGGGAAAAATCAAAAGAAAAGCAGGACTTATGGAGAATAATTTTCGCTGCATATAGCGAAGTGAAAACCACAGTTTTGCTAGAGGAAGAGTGTGGTAACACTCTACAAATTTCTCCATTCTGATATTTCCTGTCATGTATGCGCTATTCATTCTTGCCTCTGTTCCCCAAGATTTGATCCATTCTTACCTTTTTTTTCCCTCTAGTCTCAAATAACAGCAGATTCAACCAGCACCTCTTTAATTCCGTGTGTAATCCTGTGTTTTTACACTTTTCAAATCTTAGTACTTACTTTTCATTAAGATGTTTTCCTCAGTAAATCCAGGAATAAGTTAAATATTAATTCTAATTCTCACAATACCATTCACTGAATTCCTACCACATGCCATGTGTCATGTTCACGCTTTTCTTCCAGCATCTCAGTTCATCTGCATGGGAAAACTGGAACACAGGAATTTTGTTTTCATTTTACAAATGATAGAGCAAACTCAAAGAGATTAAGTGATCTGCTTAAGTAGATAAATAGCTGTATTAATAAATCTAACTGGATTAAATCTGACTCCACACTAACAGTCTTTGCTTCTTATACATAAAATAAATCACTAGCTCTTCCTATTTATGGCACAGGTACAGCCTCAAGATCAAGTTCCTACCATTGGATTGGGACTAGTTGTTTCCTGAAAAGATTTCATGAAATGATTCAATAAATTGGACAAGAAACGTTTTCAAAACTGATTCACTAGGAGAAAAACGTTTTATTTTTGCTAGAATTGTTGAAATCCCCCCTATTGCTATAAAGAGGCAGAAGTGATGAGAAGGGGTGGAGACCTAGGAAGGCTGAGGACTTTGGGCTTCTCTGGATGGCAGTGTGGGCTAGAAAGCTTCTAATTCATTGCATTATTTATGACAAATTAAATCAACAGCATGGACTTTTCTCTAGTAAGGAAAAGCTATGTAATCTAGAACTTTCTGCTGTAGAGAAGGATTTAAAAATATAGACGATTCATTAACACCCAGTTAATGCAGATTCTCAGCATCTATTTACTTTCTGGTCTTCCTAGCTTCCAGCTTCATGAAACTAGTTGATCTTAGAACTATAGGCTTTCTACATGCCAAGCTCTGCTCCTTCAAGCAATGAGGCCATTAGAACACCTGTACCCTGGATGCCAGCTTGACTTTCAAGGGTCAACGGTAGATACCTGATTCCTTCCATCATTGAAAATATAGAGCTAACTAGCCAAAGCCCAGAGCTGGTGCTTGGGCCCAGGGAATACTAGTCTGTTTCCTGTCACTGACTCATTGTGTGTTCTTGTGCAGGTCACCTAACCTTGTTGAACTTCAGTTTCTTCCCAGACAACGTGGAAATAATAATACCTATAGCAAATGGGTGTTGTGGAGCTTAATTAGCATTTTAAAATACTTTGAGATGATCAGATGAAAGGTACACTTTAAATGGACAGCATTAATTACTGTTTTTATGGTACATCACCATTTGAATATATTTGAAGCTGTTGCACATTGTTTTGCCATCACTTGATATGTATTATATGGTAGAAAACTCTTTCTACAAGCCACGTTCTTACAGCCAAAATGGCCAGCTTGCTTACAGACTTCTTCCAAAGGCTCAATTTTGGGAAATATGCAAAACAAAGCAAGGGACAAGAATAGGGAAAGGCTTAGCAGCTAAGTATTGGTTTGACCAGCTGGAGTAGACACACCTAACTCTTGAGGTAAACACAGCAGCAGAAGGGTAATTGAAGGAGGAGAAGATACAGCTGGATTGCAACACGCTCTAATGGTGCTTCTATTTGAAGTGTGCTTTTCTTCTTAGGGACTCAGAGCAATTTGCCAGTATTATCTCCTTAATTTTCATAACATCGCCATAAGAAAGAGGGCAATGCGGTGTCCACTTAGAGATAAGTAAGTGGGACCAGTGACTAAGTGTTTTGCCCATGGTTGTAACCAACAAAGGCTGAGCCATCCTTTTCCTGCATGAGGTCAAGGAGTTTGTTAGAGGGGGGCCTGGGGCTTTGGATCTAATACCTGAGTGATGTCAGTGTTCTTCGGGGGCTTAGCCTGAAGAACAAGGCCCCTGACCAAGGATGCCTTTTCTACTTCTTATTTTTCTTCAATATTGAGGATTCAATCAGCTTTTGCACTAGGATACATACCCATCCCTTTCTTTTTTTTTCTTTCTTCTTCTCTTATCGTTATCATTATTGTTATTACTATTGCTATCATTATTTTGTGACTGAATCTCACAAAATTTCTCCGGTAGGGCTCAAACTTGTAATCCTGCCTCTGCCCCTAGGGAGCTGGAAGCATGTCGGGTATACACCGCTGTGCCAGCTGTGCCAGCCCTCTGCAGTATCTAATGAAAGTTCTGTTTCTGAGGCTGGCTATCAGCAGAGTTGAGCAGGTCTCTCCCAGAGTGGCCAACCTAGGGAAGCACGGGTCCTACTGCAGCCTGTAGTTGCCTCAACTTCAGCTTCAGTCAGTGATTGTGAAGATCAAATCAGTTTTCTTTTGTAGTGGGTCTTTTTCACCATTTGGGAGAAAATCATTTCCTTTAGAGAAAAAAAAAATTTTTTTAAATTTCTTCTTAACTCTAACGAGGCATTCGTATATATTCATCTCAGATAAGTCAGACCTTCAAACTCCTTTCTCCTATACCTACTTAATTGCTTCAAAAACATCCTTTTTTTTACTTTTATTTTTGCTGTTGGGACAGGATCGTACTGTACAGTTTGGACCTATAGCAATCCTTCTGTCTCAGCCTCCTCAGCACTGGAATTATAGGCATGCACCCCCACACTCAATTCAGGGCTGGTACAGTGTCTGGATCCAGCATGGCATGCAGTACCGAGGCTCAAACTCTGGTCCTTGAGTATCACCAAAATTTCTTTGACCAGCTTTTATTTTTTGTTAGCATCATGGGGGACATTAGTAGAAGAGTTTAATACAATTCAGATGCATCAAAACATAATAACTTATTTTGATTTTTTTCTTTAAGACAGGGACTTGCTATATAGTTCAGACTGATCCTGAATTCACTATATAGCCCAGCCTTGCCTTGCACTCAACCCTCCTGCCTCAGCCTCCTGAGAGCTAGGATTACAGGTGGGCACCATAGTACCCAGCCTATGACATCACAATTTGATGATATTTCTGCATATTGGGCAACCATTTTTATTTTTTTTCAAGTTTCAGCATGCATTCATCCCCTTTCCTCTTCCTGTCCTTTTGTTCATCTTCCTCCTTTTTCCCTTTTTCTTTTCTTTCTCCCCATATGAAATCATCACATTAAGAATATACTTGCTCATTTGTAAGCTGATATGAATAATAACTCTACAATTCTTTCTGCTAGCTCTTTATGATTTAACTTAATTTTGAATAATCTATAAATAATTTTGTTGATTGTCAGTGTCTTAAATCAGCATAGTCCCAAACTTTAACTTATTTTTCCCCTATTTTATCTAGCCTGTAGCTCCAATGTAGCAGTTATCTTCTATCTAGCATGGTCCAGCAGAACAGTTCTGGTTCGCTGACTGTCTGTGACTCACTACACTCCAGTGGACAGGACTGAGATTAATCCGTGGGCCATTCTCTGCCCTACATGATTTACCATGCAATCTCCAGTTTCAAGACTTCTACCAATTCTATAGACCAAAAAGTACAAAGTGCAGCACCTTGTAAAGAGTTCTTTTCAAATAAATTCAGCTTAAAAATAAGCAACATTCATACTAGTCTGCCATAGCTGGTGATCTAAAGACCAGACATTTCCATTAGTATACTGATGTCAGAACCCAATTATTTCTCCTAGTTTCCCTGAAGTGGAGCAGAAAGGATCTTGTGTGACCTAGGTATCCCAAAGATATAGAAATTAGTTTCCATTGGAGACTTTGGAAACATACCTCTGAGTAAATTTTTTGACGAAAAAACAAATCAGATGAATTGAAAAACATTCCATTGGCAGCAGCCTGAATTTTTTTGTGACAGTGTGAATGCCTCATAGATTTCTTGCTTATTCATAATCTTACCTCAGAGTGGGGTGGGAGTAATGGCACTTGTTCTATCTGCAGGAGGAGGAAATAACACCTCACGGAAAGACCTAGTAGAAAACCACAGCCTGCCATATTTAAATAGAGCTTGAGAATCTATTAGCTTAGAGCAGCACTCAAGACAGAACTCAGGCCACATTTATGGCCCACATGGTTAGGAACCCATGACTACTATGTTCATTGAGATTAATATGAACTTCTGATCAAGAGGGAAAATTCTAGCACTAATCAGATGTGGGCAGCATCCTATGTGAAAAGCCATGTTCCTCCTCATGCCCAGACTTGAAAGATCACTCATGTTCAGTTTAGAAATAAGATGGAGGTGTCTTGATATAATTTAAAGGGTTGATTAGGTCTCATATAATGTCCAAAAAATAATCTCTTCTGTTTATAAAGTATGACTCAGACTTTGGAAGCTGCAACTGAGACATGAAGAAATGTGAGGAAAGAGTCTTTCCTTAGAGGTCATGTAAGCCTACCACATGGTAATGTGGGGAACCACGGATAAAGTGGGAACATACTTGCTCTAAAAACGTTATCCAGAAACACCTTCCTTTACAGAAAGAAATATTTGGCTCCAATTTTTGTAGCTTAAATATCAGCAACCCAGGTATCCAAGAAGCAAACAAACAACCATAAAGCATAAACTTCACCTTCAAAGTTTCTTCTGTGTGTTTAGTTTCTAAACACAAGTAGAGCCAGACCTGTACCAAGTCTCTCCTCCTCACTTGTCAGTGCCCCCTAGCTAAGCAGGCTGCTTAATAACACAGCCTGGAGATCGTATTCAGTTCTACACTAATTCAGCAGCTCCCAAGCCAGAAAAAAGTCATCCCAGGATGAGCTCTCTTCACTTTCAATAAACCTGCCTTGGCTTAGTTGGTATCCAGTGGACTGAGTCACGTAATTATCCCATGGGAAAAATGGGATGGAAATGCATTTAAATGCCATGGATAGATCCCAATAAGCTCCATTGTTTATTTTAATAAAATGTGGTGTGCTCGTTGGTATGTATTTGTCTTAACAGTAATCAAAATTAAATGAACTCTAATTTTGCACAAATTCAGTTTAAACCTCCAAAAAGGTGTATGCAATTAGTGTGGTAGAGGAAGCTTTTGGTTCTCCTGTGCCTGATGCCCCTCTTTCCTCCTCCCCTGGATCCTACTCATGTTTTACACCATGAAGGTAGAGAGATTGTTTCAGGCTGTCTTCTCTCAGTAGGCTCTGACTAGAACTTTTGTGGTTCTACTGCAAGGGGAGAACAAAGGAAATAGTGGTCATTCCATAATTCATACTCCAATTAAATATCCTCATGAGAATTTCTTCATTGACATAAGTATCAATTTAAAGTTATCATACATAAAATAGCACAGTTGATGGCACTTGCCTGCAAAGCACCACAGGGACTTATCCATTGGCCCATGGCTACATGTGTTGATGATTTTGTGCCACGCGGGCAGGGGCAGGAGCTGTGCTCTCCAAAGTCTTCTTGGCTTAGATATGAAATCATGATCAGACTCACTTGGGTGACATTTTTCTGTTCTTGATTCCCACATAAAACTCCTACTGAAGTGACAGAGAAGATTCCTGTGTGGGAGACGGTGACTTGGTATTCACATAGTCTTCAACCAGCAAAAAAATAAAAGAGGTGCATTTTGTCTCACTGCAATAGATCAATACCTATAATCTTCATTTCTGTCATCAACAATGCAATTTCAGTTCAGAAACCAGAACAGCAAGAACTGCACACACTCCAAAATGTCTCCATTTTAATGCAGAATCTAAAAGAACTAGGTTTATCCAACATTTGACATGACAAATCTATTAATATAAACTAAGCTCAAGATGGTAAAATCCTACACAGCTTGAAAACTCAGTAGGAGGTGTTGGAGTCAGCTTGCCCAGTTGACAAGTGACTCAGAACTGAAGTTTAATTGTCCCTGTTGTTTGCCAGTAACTGTAAGCAGGTACTTATCCTGCCTCACCATGCCGGTTCACCAACATTTTTCAGTTGGGAAAGTAACTGTGTGAACCACAGTGGCTGGGCTCCATGAAAATAGGTGTGTTATCATTGGCATTTGGACAAGGCTTCGGCATTGCATTGCCCTGGCGGAGCGCACGGGAGCATTACGCTGGGCACAGAGCTGAGCCGAGATGAGGAAACGCTGGCTCTCCTCCAGTGTCTCAAGTGGCATACACCCAGTATCGGCCAGGAAGGCATCTGGTCCCACGGAGGGTGACATTCCCAGCTCAGAGGAGCCTGGGAACCCACCTGCATTCATCCACTCCGCACCCATGCATGTTCACAAACACGGAACTTGATATCTAAACCCCACAATGTTGCTAGCGGAGTCTAAATCATGAGATCAATTCATGGGCTGCAGATTAGTGATTTACATGGTTAAATAAGGTGCAACACTGGAGTCTTAAATCATGAACCATTCGAGACTCTTTTTCTTTTATGTATTTGGTACAGGGGCTACAGAGTGCTCAGGGTCTCACTACGTAGGTCGGACTCACAGTGAACCTCCTGTTTTCAGCCTACCAGGGTATTAGAGGCATGCGCCACCATGCCCAGTCTCAATCGCTGTCTCAGCATGCTCCAGGGGCGGGGCCAGCATGGCACAAAGAGGATGCTGCTCTCTGCCTAAGCATGTGCTTTAGTCCGCTGAGCTATCAGGCCAGCCTTCGTGGGAGACCTTTGCAGGACAAAAGTGCCAATGCATTTGTGGTGGTTGTTGTTGTTGTTAGACCTTCCATTTTTATACCATTAATATTTAAGAAAAACTAAAATCTGCCAAATTCCCTTAAGATCTCCAAACCCTATTTTAATCTTCCCTGCAGCCCTGCCTCTCCCAAATCATTACAATGAGAGACTGGCTACATATTTCAAGGGTTTTTTTTTTTTTTTTTCTTCTCTCTCAAAAACTAAGGAATGAAGAGGGAACTAAGTGGCCAGTGAGTGGGAGGAGTCTAAGATAACTTTGCAGCCGAATGGTGAAGGACAATGGGAATCCTCCGGGAGAAGTGGCCTCCAGGGCAAGTAAGGAAGACCCAAGTTCCACAGAGCTCTGGATTAGAAGAGACTCAGCTCTGTGAATCAATAAGCCTGACAACCCTGAGGCACAACAGATCTGGAGGCCATTTGACCTCTTTGGACTTCAGCTTCGTCATCAGTAAAGGACATGTCTCAATTATTCTTAAAGATCCTTTCAATTTACCACAACTGGATCATGTGTCACAGGCATTAGACTGCCTTTTAGAATTACTATAAATATTTTTAATATTAAAAAAATGTAAATATTCATATGCTCCAACCCCATCATAGACTGAACAGCATTGTAATTCTACAACACACCAGCTCTTCATAGTTTTATAAGACATGATGGTCCTATTGAACCAGCCACATACTATATTTGGAGGTATTTTTGTTGCTGTGAAGAGTCTAAAAGATAATTCTTAGTCCTTGCCAGCTCAGGCATGCCCTAAGGACCTATTGTGCTGTAGTGCTCTGAGGAGAAAAATGCTTCCATACTAACAGAAAAGGAGAGAAACGTTCCTTCCTGCTGCCCAAGCTTCATTCATAATCCACAACCACCTAATGCCACTTTCAAAGCGGTTTCTTTAACCATACACTAAATTTGACCTAAGTGCCTGTAACTAAGGAATAGCCACCTGGATCTATAGAGTCTTGAGGAAAATCTTGCATTTTTAGAACAGAGAACGTTCATAATAATGAAAGAAAATTCACTGCACAAGGAAATTATCAGAATATCCACTGGATTGTACTCAAACCAAAGAATGAAATAAGTCAGAGAATCTCTGACGTAAAACAGCTGTTATTTGTTTATACAGCAGCTATTCTCTTGTGTCTGGCCAGTTTATTCGGTGGCCAGAATATAATGAAATAAATATGGCCTATGCCAACGGTGGTGAACATAGGGCCTTGTACCACAGCAAGCTATGTATCATGGCTTCTTGACTGCTGCTCAAGCTGGTCCTCTGTCCTCCTGAATCTGTATCCTTGAGAGCTCTGAAAGATTCACCATCACTGGCCAACATAACATAGGTTGTTTCACAATTAGTCCTGGACCCCTAGCTTCATTTCTGTCCTGAGGTGACCCTCACCCTAAAGCTGGTCCTGTGTCCTCCTGACTCTGGGGCTCTTGATTTGTTTCTAAATTTTTGCCCATGTGCTGATTTTCAGATACATTCATTGTTAGCATAGCTCTCATTTCTGGACACAGCCAGACATTCAATGCTAAGCCTTACTCCCACTTAGAATTAATGGGGAAGGACCACTCCTGTTCTAACGCCAGCATCAGGCCTTACTCCAGTACTGAACCCTTTTATTTTTGTATCAGCCATGTCCAGCCAAGTCCATTATAGCAGATTGACAGTCAAGAAGCCATGAGACCCGCAAGACCACTAATGTCATGGCTGAAAACTGTCCCAATAAATGGCATCAACACAACACAGCAAAGAGGAGACTACCACCTAGCTGGAAGTTTAGGAAGCATTGATGTCAATTTGCCTAATGGGCACTTGGCATATATTGAAAAAGTAAAAGTAGAAGAAGAGAGAGATACTCTGTGTTTATCATTCCCATTGCTGGGACAAGACCCATACATTAAAGGGGGAAAGCTCTATTTTGTCTCACAGTTTTCAGGAGACTCAATATAAGGATAGTTGGCTCCCAGATAGAAACAAGATGGTAGCAGGGCAGAGCAGAGGATAGCTACTCAATTGAGAGCTCTCCCTCTGTGAGCAGAGGGAGAAATACAGCACCACAAACAAGAATGTAGCCTTCCAGTGGGCAGCCATGGCCGACCTCCAGCTAGGTCCACCACCTAGTAGTATATTCAGCCACTCAACCCACCAACAAATGAATCTATCAGTGAGTAGAATGGCCCAAGATCCCATCACTTCCCAACCACGTTAAACTTCAGTGAAACATTTTAGATCCATACAGCAGCATTCTGACCCTGGCTTCCCAAAGCCTCGTATCCATTTCATTACAAGCTTGCGTCTGTTCTGTCTCTAAGGGTCTCAAAGTCGCAAGAGATCCAACATCATTGAAATGTCCAAGACCAAAGTCTCCTCTGAGACACAGGCAAACTCTTAGCTGGGAGCTCCTGTGGGGAAAAAAAGAGACAGAGAGATAGACAGATAAACAGACAGGCAGGCAGGCAGACAGACACAGACAGACAGATGGACAGACAGACAACAGACAAGACAGAGAATATTTCTAACATACAATGCCAGAGGTAAATCATTCCCTTTCCAAACAGAGGAAAAATGAGGAGCTAGAAAGTTATGGAACCAAAACAAAATTAAAAGTCCTAAAGGCAAGTATTGAGTCTTGCAGCTCCATATACATCACGTGTGTGAGGCTGTGGTAGGGTGCATGCTCCACAGGCTGAGATCGGCCCTACCGCTATGGCCTTGCAGGTTACAGCCCAGGTGGCTTCCTTCCTGGGCTGGCACCACCAATGCCGTAATTTTGTCAGCCAACTTCTATATTTGTGGCATCATTTCCAGCTCCCTGAGGAGTCCACTACACTTCTGGCTTCGCCCTTCCAGCCTTGTCTATTGTCCTCTCAGAGGGTACCGCCTGGTCTCTCAGGCTACCTTCTGAAATCTGAGGGAAGCCTCTGTAATTCCACAGCTCTTGCATGCCCCATGACTGAAAACCAGAAATATATGCATGACTTCAAAGTCTGCTGCCAGTCACTGGGCCCTGCGGCAGCTTAGCTGCAATGGCCCCTAATGCCCAGGTGAGTAACTTTGGGAAATACTTTCTAGGACAGTCCTAGCTTGTCTCTGTGGTGTTGTCTGGGAGCAAAGTATTGCATAACTGTTTGCCCCTTTTCACCCTTGAGACTGCATGCTTGGGGTCTGGCCAGTGTCTGAGATACCTTCACGCCATCTTTCCTGCCATTCTGATGCGAAGGACTTGTGCAAATCTTTACAAGTACTATCCCCTTCTGGGTCCCTAATTTATAAATACATTCCTGCTGGTGAGACTGCAAACTTGCAGGCAATTCACCTCTGCTCTCTTTTTTTCCTGATTTGCACTGTAGATTTGACCATAAACAACCAGCTTTGAAAAGTCCAGGGGTTGGGAAAAATGCAGAAAGAAAAAATTAGCAGAGTGTAACACAACTGGCTCTGGTCATACTGGGTATGGAGCCTCTGTCCTCAGCTGAAACCTGAGCCTGGACTTTACTGTCTGCATTCTACCAGCATTCTGCGATGCTGAGCTGAATAGGACCACCCAGCAAGGTCTGTTACAACTCCCTAAGGCATCTACCTCCTGAATCTCTGGACCTTTCCAAATCCCTCCCACCAACCAGTTCCAAAGGCTTCTATCCTGAAGGGATTTGACTGACCTTGAGAGACACAAAAGTTACATGGTTTGCTGTAAAGGTCTTGCTTAAACTTACTTTTAATCACCCAGCAGAAAAGTTTAACCACAAGGCATAAAACAGAAAGCTAGATTAGAATGCTGAGCTGTAAAAGGCTTAAATCAACAGCTTCCAACATTGGCAGTTTTACCAATAACGCACTGCGGTTATTGAACATTGGATTATGTATACAACTACTTTCTCTTAGTTCAATGGGAAACAATTTTCTGTACCATTAATGACTAGAAAAATTGTAACATCTACAACCTGTGCATTGCAACAATATGCATTGCATCAAATATTGGAAATGTACTACTAACGTGTTTTGAAACTGTCATATTGTTATTTCTTATAAAGAGTAATAAAAAATAAAAAAAACAAAGGCTTCTAAATCACATTGTCAAACTTCTACAATAATCACTTTTCCCAGTTCCTACATCCAGAGGTGCTAAAAGCAAGCAGAAAACATAATTATGTGCATTGCTTTTCCAAAAGTGTTCAAAAGCATTGCATACAAAGTCACTAAAACCTTTACATCTAAAAAGAAGTAAATTAAGGTAATTAAATGAATTTATATTGTACATTACTTTAAACAATTTACACCACGAATTATCTGTGCTCACCACATTATCAGAAAAAGAAACTATGACAGTTTTAGAACTTACCAAATTAGAAAGCCAACTCAATTTGCCACTAGACTGATTTGAAAAAAAAAATTCATCTTTATAATTCTGTTTCTATAAAGCTACAATTCCTGGTAGCAAAATAATGTTTCTCTAGAGAAACAAAACTGATACAAAATATATGTATAACTAATCAGGAGGATTTGTTAGGTTATCAAGTTATAAATGTATTGGCTGGGGCCACTTGCAACTGGAGTGGGTCTTTCCCCCTCCATTTGCTGATCTGCACATCAGTCATCCACTGGCACTCCCACAACTGCACATTCTTAAGCTACTAGGTATCTCTTCTTTCAGTCAAGTTGACATATCACAGCTATGGTCACATAGCCCGAAGACAAATTCTTATCTATGCCTATCTCAACTATTTACCAGGCAAATACCAGTTTGTATATGTGTTTCTCAACTTTGGTTAGCACTGGCATAATCTTCTTTTTTTGTGTGTGGTACTGGGGATCAAACTCAGGACCTTGTGCTTTCCAGGTAGGCACTCAAGCCACTGAACTATCTCCCCAGCCCCTATACTGGCTTAATCTGAGGATTTTTAAAACATTCTGACTCTTGGGCCCCATCTGCTGATTCACATTTAGTTGGTTTCTTGAGTGTCTTAGATAGAGAAATATTTAACTGTTCAGGTCCATAAGTTAGCTGTTCTTTGAGCAAGGGATATAGCTCAGCAGCATAAGCACCTGCCTGCCAAAAGCAAAGTACCAAGTTCAATCCTAGTACTGCCAAGAAAAACAAATGAATAAAAACAGCTCTTTCCAGTATTTCAAGCATGTGTATCTCACCTGAATATTTTACTGAAATGCAAATTCCAATAGCATAGGTCTGGGTGAAACTTGAGTTGCTACATTTCTAAAACATTTCCAGGCATTGCGGTTGTTCCTGCCCCGTGAGCAGCACTTGCAGTAGTAAGACGGAAGACAATCTATCGCAGCGAAGAAGCGACTCACCATAGTCCGTGTGATGGTTCTTCCACCACCGACCTGCGGTTGACTTACACTAACAAAAGTCAGTGGGGTTTCGCGTTTGCATTTCCCATTGGAGTTTTACAAGATAATTTCATCCAGGGGAAGCTGCCGTTTGTGCTCATCCCTTCCACACTTCCTCCTTTCTGTCTTCCTGTGTGTTGGGGGCCTCCTTGAACTGTAGGATCCAGCTGGTGAAGAGAAGCTGGACTATGCACAGGAGCACCTGGCCACTGCCCCGCAAAAGCTGGAAGAAGCTGAGAAAGCTGCCAAGGAGAGTGAGAGAGTATGAAGGTTATTGAAAACCGGGCCCTAAAAGATGAAGAAAAGATGGAGCTCCAGGAAATCCAGCTTAAAGAAGCTAAACACATCACCAAGAGGAAGATAGGAAGTATGAAGAGGTGGCTCCTAAGTTGGTGATTATTGAAGGAGAGTTGGAACACACAGAGGGACGGGCTGAGCTGGCAGAGTCCAAGTGTTCTGAGCTGGAGGAAGGGCTGAAGAATGTCACCAACAACCTCAAGTCCCTTGAGGCTCAGGTGGAGAAGTACTCACAAAAAGAAGACAAATATGAGGAAGAAATAAAGATTCTTACTGATAAACTCAAGGAGGTGGAGGTCCGTGCCGAGTTTGCTGAGAGATCAGTAGCCAAACTGGGAAAGAGAATTGATGACTTGGAAGATAAGCTGAACTGCACCAAAGAGGCGCAGCTCTGTGCGAAAAAGATGCTGGAGCAGACCCTACTTGACCTGAATGGGATGTAGAGCTCCCCAGCCCTGCCCGGCCACGGCTCTGCCCTTTGATCCCCACACACCGCCTGAGGCCAGGCTGACCTCACACCTGAGGGCTGATCTTTAACTGGACGGCTGCTGTCTCCATTCTACATCCTCTCCCACCCCCTGCCCCCACCTCCTTGTCTTTTTCCAGAGATCCCAGCTGGGCTAGAGGCTAGCACCTTCGGGAACAACATTTAAGGGAATATGAACACGGTGCAAAGTGTACACATGTGTAGTAACTTTTAGTTGTAACAACCCATTTCTAAAACATTCTGAATAACTGCACAGCGCTGAAGCCATAAGCCAATTAATTCCATTCTCGCTTTGGAAGGCAATTTTTCAGCCCAATGCACTCTCTATAGAGGAAGAGAAGTGTGGGCCTGCCTTACCAAAACCCAACAGAGTCCAAGGAAAGACTCCACCGTGGAGCCCTTACAGATCTGTACCAAAACCCAAAACCGTGCTGCTCGGGTTTTGAGTTTCAACGTGTCTTTGGGCAGCTTTATTTTTATTTGTTACTTTTCTCATCAGAGGTGAGCAAGATAAGATAATAGTTAGACCTCTTGAAACTGAGACTTTTTTTTTTTCTTTTTGTTTATGTGGGGTTTTTTTGTTGTTGTTGTTGAGTTTTTTGTTTGTTTTTTTGTTTGTTTGTTTTTTGGTGATGCTGGGCTTGAACCCATGGAGGAACTTATGTGTATGTATTAGGGAAGAGCTCTATCACTGAGCCATATCCCCAGCCATGAGACCAAATTTTTGTCCTATTTCTATCCTTTCTCTAGCTGCTCATTGAACAGATCATGTGTCCCTTCCTTAACGTTGAGGTGACCACTTAATTGCTTTCCTACCCCTTTGAAAGAAAAGAAAAATAATGTTTTTGCCACTTATTCAGCCATATGAAATTCATCTCACCCTTTTCTGGGTCTGAAGCTACTGTCTCTAAAAGTGCCATCTCATTGTGCTTTGTATCAGTCAGTGCTGGAGAAATCTTGAATAGCTTATGTACAAAACTTTTAAAATTTTATATTATTTTGAAATTGTGCTTTTTTAGGGTTGGAGTGCATGGCCACCCCATTTGGCTGTGAAGAGTTCTCTCCAGTCTGTGGGCTGGCAGTGTGCTGATCCTCTGAAGCTTTTCCCCCTCACCCATTCCCCACTTTTAGGTAAGGTTTCTGTGAGTCTGTTAGGTGTACATCCTGCAGCTTATTGGATTAAAAAGTATGCTCCTTCTTTGTGGTCTCTGGGACCAACCAGGAAAAAGAAGAACCAGTAATGCAACTATTTTGATACTGA